>JAKCPI010007165.1:0-106036 GCA_023213315.1 Euborellia annulipes | reverse complement strand
AATCCGAGCCCTAGTCATGACTTGTCGTTCAATCTAGCCAAGAGCCCCTCTAAGCTCGAAGCAAACATATAACATGTCCTGATGAAGGCCGGAATATCGACCGAAACTTTGACAAGTATATGAAATAAAGCAGAAAAAGAGAAAAATATATTTTCTTTATTTGCTTGTGTGTGTGTGTGTCTGCCTGGGTTCAATTAAAAGCATGAAGGAATTGAGCTATGAAGCTGAATATATAAGTTAAACACCCTTGAGAGCGTGAAAATAAGCTTTTAATCAAAATCGGCCAAAGAGTAGGCCTACTAGTACTTTACTGATGTACTTTTTCAGTTTTTTCGATTTTCTCAAAATTTGCTCCAACGATTTTTTTTTTTAATTCAAAAATCAATTATTTTTTAGATGCTCTTTAAAATGTATATTCTCATTTTGCCATTGAAATCTTTAGTAGCCGAAAATCGCCGGATCCGACTCGCGAGCGAGCCTGGCTCGCGTTCCAAAGGCCGGGGTGTGTGAGGCGATTTAGAGTGATACCCACCTTTTCTTCACTCTTCCCATCAAACGACAAGGTGTTTTATGGACCGGCTTTTTCCATTAAACGCAATTATACAATAAATTAAATCTTATTCTTCACGGTCACCCTAATCCCGGAAATAATAGGCCAATAAGATAAGGAAGGATTTTACTTCTATATCAATATAATTAGATAAAGTAAACATTAAAGAGTAAATTTTGCGGTTTATTTTAGTAAATAATAATACAAAATGTATTTTTTTTTAACACTCACACTTTTGTCTCATTCACACTCACACATTCACAGTCTTTTCGGCCATTTTAGACTTTGACGATAACCGTTATATATGATAATATCTATTGGGGGTCCAGGCATTCTTATTTAAGCAATCTGGTATCCAAATGCCTTAAATAAAATCATCGGACTGACTGGGGTCCGAACCCGCGACGCTCGGTAAAGAAGGTAGGCACGCTACCAAGCCCGTAGGCAGAAAATGTATTTAACTACAATGAAATACAAATATTAATTCTGCAGTCTTCATCAGGTAGTGGTAGGAGCAGAATCGTGGTATTTAATAATATTTTTTCTATTATTATTTACTAAAATAAACCACCATTTATGCCAAAAATGTCTTTTATTTTTAATCAAAATTTTTTATTCTGGGATATTTCATGACAGTTTTTTTTTTTTTTTTTTACTAATGGAGAAAAAAAATATTCTTAAAAAATATATTTAAAAAAGAGAGGATGGGAATGAAATCACAAATGGAATCCAACTACTATAGGTAAGCCCTTGGACCCATGGGCGTCCGCAGGGGGGGGCAACCAGGCACTTTCCCCCCTCTGGAAAATTAAAATGATACAAAAAAATGTATAAAACAAAAAAAAAAAAAATACAAAAAAACCTTTCACAGTATACATCCACCTTGCCGCGGTGAGAAAGCTTTAAATACTAAGAGATGTATAACATTATTAATATCAAAATACGTTTTTTTTAACTTATCTGGAAGTGACTTGCCCCCCCTGCAAAAAATCCTGCGGACGCCCTTGCTTGGACCATAGCTCAGTGGTAGAGTTTCTGTCTCTTGTGCTAGGGGTCAAGAATTCGCATCCTGTCATGCGAGAAAAATTTATTTCAATTGGATTGGCTACCAAATGAAATAAAAAACTATTATAGGTTGCCTCCAGAGTTTGTTTTTGAATAGTTTGGGGAATTTTTATCAAACAAAAGCATTTTCCAATCAAAAAAAGAGCTAAATTTATGTATAAACAAATAAATAATATGCAAATAGAAAAAAAAATGAAACGTCATGAAAATATTCAGGTCATTGATCTTTTTTTATTCTATAATTATCGCAAATTAAAAAAAAAAAAAAAAAAAGTTAAGAAAAAGAAAATTCGATTTGATTTGATACAAGAAATATATATCTATGAAATGATGATGTGACAAGTTACACCCCCCCCCCATTAAATGTTTACTTAATAGTTAGCCGTAGACGATAATTAAATTATAATTGAAATGTGAAATGTTTAAAATTAACATACAATGTGTTGTAACAAGTGCTCACCTGGAATTGACGATTTAAAAGTGGTGTAGTTTCGTTAGACATGGTTGGGCATGTAAAATCAAAAACTCTTGTAAACCAGATAATTCCTCTATGAGACAGACGAGAAAATGTCTAGAGAAGACACTCAAGGATCCACTTCTAATCGGAATAGATCTCCGTTATAAACTGACAGAGAAAGAAATGTCGTTGGGATTTTTTTCCCTCTCCACCAAGCACATCACCCAAAACCCTGACGGAATCGCCCAGATGGCGATTCCTAAGACCTTTGGTCTTCTTACCAAATACATAAATGCTTTTCTAGTCATAACAATTTGTATTTGTAGTGATTGTTTGAATAAATATTGCGTTATGATAGATACTCTCAGTCACCTTCACTTGATAGGGAAAAAATGTTTTCAAGGAAAATTAAACTAGAATACTAAATTTTGGAAGATAATAAAGACGTGTTTATAATAGTTGTTGATAAAATAAATCCAAGCTGTTTGAAAACCGTAGATAAAAGAATGATAGCAAAGAGAAGA
The DNA here is from genome assembly GCA_023213315.1 of Euborellia annulipes. Classification (NCBI taxonomy): domain Eukaryota; kingdom Metazoa; phylum Arthropoda; class Insecta; order Dermaptera; family Anisolabididae; genus Euborellia; species Euborellia annulipes. The sequence continues at coordinate 103,440 of JAKCPI010007165.1, read as the reverse complement.
AAAAAAAAGAGTCGAAATTTAAATGTGAAATTTTGTTTTAATGATATCGATGAGGTTTTTTGACAAGCTAATTTTTTTTTTTTTTTAAAGTGAAACTTTATTTTGATCGACACAAATTTTTTCGTTTCTCTATCAGCATGTCGCGTTACAAGCCGTGACGTCAAAGGCCGTGACGCTACAAGTTATGACGTCACAAGCCATGACGACAAAAATAGGAAAATTGAAATTTAATATATATGACGAATTATAAAAGAGATTTAATTTTTCAATTTTTAAATTGATAAAATATAATTTTTAAAATAATTTAAAATGATTCAAATACTAAATAAATATTGTTCACAGTTTTTAATATGCCTCTTTTGATTTCCCATTATCATTCCCATTTTCCAATTATTAAATTAAGATTAAAAACGCGATTTTAATACCCTTAAAATTTTCTGAAAGTTTTCAGTTAAAAGCCTACGATCCGAAAAAAGTTTCACTTGCATCGTGGTTTCATAAAACCACATAATGTTTTTTTTTAACACACACTTTTTTCCCACTCACACACACATACACACCAACGTTTATTAATTAATATACATATTGGGGGTCCAGGCATTCTTATTTAAGGCATTTGGTATCCAAATGGCTTAAATAAAATCATTGCCTGGGAGCCGAACCCGCGACCTTTGGTATACAAGGCAGGCCCGCTACCAACTACACCAAGCCCGAGGAAAAGCTAAAAAATTAAAATCAAATAAAAAGGCTATAAAATTTGAAGAGATAAATGGTGGATTTAAAAAAGAAAAAAAATTTCGAAAAGACTTAAAAAATTTGGGACAATGGTTTGTGTATTTTAAAGATTGTCTAAAAAATAATTGATAAATGAATATTAATCAAAATAGTCTTTGAGCATGTTAAAAAGAAAATAAGCTGACACAAAATTAAAGTGTCAAGTGCGGTTAGTCATTTTTTTCAGGTGCGCCTGTCTGTCCATGGGCTGTTTACTCAAACTATTATTTGACTAATAAAATTCAATAGAAAATTATTTTAATTATTAATACGGATTAATTTGCTAATATAGATATAAGCTTATTTTATTTTTTTTTATTTTTTAATTATAAGATCCATATGCATTTATTCAAGTTTAAATGAAATTCGATTATAAAATATTCTGTAAATAATTGATAAGAAAATCGACAAGGTCGTTGCTTGCCTTAATTCATATGATTTCAATATTTTTGTCTCATTGCCATTATCAATGATAAAATTTGCATATAAATATAAATCATTCTAAAAACTTTTCTCGAAAATTAATATTCAAAAGAATTTCTCAACAAGTGTCCAGGACATATAAATGGAAAGTAGAATATTTTAAGTATTAATGTTAATATTAAAAATCCGGGATGGCCTCCCTTCGATTTTCCCGTATAGTATCACAATCAAATTGACAAATTTCAAAATCTTTGAAAAAAAAAAAACTTATTAGGTTAAATATTATTGTACTAAATAAAGAATTATATATATCATAATAATGATAAAAATATAACGGAGTATTTATTAATTCAAATAAGCGAAAAAAGTAGGTTCCGCCGGGAGTTGCACCAAGGATATGCCGATGTGTATGTACTCAGTATGCCCAGACAGCTTGGAATATTGCGCTGCAATATTGTCAATATTGTGCAAGATTTGCAAATTCCAAGCTGTCTGAGTGAGTATTAAACCTTACAGGGAATATTGCAGCAAAATTGCTGCATCCGGTGGATGATTTAGTTTTGAATTTAAAGTACCATTAAAAAAAATGTTTTATGATTAAAATTATAATGTTAATAATTTTTTCTGTCCAAAAAGGGGTGAGGGTAGAGCCTCTATGATATCTCTAGTGTGTGTGTGTGGTGTGCAAAAGGATTATAATTATCTCACAACTTCAATTTATTTGCAACTAGTTTTATTCTCCTTATCGTCCTCAACTGCGATTCCCAGCTACAAACAACTACTGGATTATAATTATTATTATTATTATATGATTTCCAATTTGAAGTAAAGCAAGCAGGGGCGTATATAAGGGGGGGGGGGGCGTGAGGCCTCTCCCCCCCCCCCGAAATTTTCCAAACACATATATTTACATATATAGGGGTATACAGACATGAGCGGGACCCGCCCCCCCCCTCCGAACCGCAAGAAAGAAAATATTCCGCGGGGCGACAAAAATTTCGTGTCTCAAAAAAAAAAAGGTAAAATGATTTTCACGGCTGGAGAAAAAATTTTTCCGCAGGATGGAAAACTTTGGTTCCGCAAAAGAAAAAATTTCGTGTGAAAAAAAATTTAGTTTCTTAAAAAAAAAATTTCCCGTGGAAAAATTTTTGAGTTCAGGCCCCCCCCCCCCGAAAAAAAATTTCTATATAGGCCCCTGAAAGCAAGTATTTAAAAATATTTTTTCAAAATTCATTATCTGAATGTATAGTGGTAAAAAAAATACAATTATTATTAAAAATGAAGTAATCTTTGAACTTGAGAAAAATCAGTTTAATTAATGTTAAAATTGAAATTGTTAAATAAAAAAAAAAAAAAAAAAAAAAAAACTGAGCATGTCTGATATCTCATTTACGAAAACGTTATCTGAATTTTAATCGATAATATATCTCGGTTTTATCAGAAAACTCATTATTTTGATTATTTTGATCTTCTCATGAGAGGAAGCCACTCGAAATGATTATCTTATTTTACAGGTAGTGTTTGGTCTGGTAGCCGCTTCAAGTGCCATTGCATCCGGTGGAAGTCTTGGTTTTTCAGCGGTGGCTGAAGAATCTATGGCAAAAGTCGATGGCTTCAGTATGGATCAAATCTCATGGGTTGGTAAGTATCAAGTTATCCAAGGAATTCTTAAAATTTCTTGTACCATATCAATTAATCTCCATTTAAATGTACTCACAAAATCAGTATAATTGATAAAATTTTTCTCATTCTTCTAATTTTGAATGTCATTAAGGCTTCGGTCACACCGGAGGTGACTAGCTAGCTGCCTGGAGACTTGTCAGTTTACCCAGTTATTTGGAACCTAGGTACAAGTGGCCACATAGTCCTCGTGAGTCGTCTAGTAACTACAGTTTGTTCCGTAGTGCATTGTGGGAAATGTCTTTGTCAACGATAGCTAGAAAAACAATACTTTCCGAATATAATCGGCTGAGACTCGATTTATTACAACATACACGTGAAGCAAGATGTTGGGTTCATAACACGCTTGGAGTTTTATGGAGTTCTCCATGGGCATGGGCGTAACTAAAGAATTTGGCTGGGGGCCATAGTACCAGCCATCCTCGCTGGGGGGGGAGCATGGAACCAGCTATCCCCCGGGGGCCTGGAAAGTCCCATATTTTCTAAATTTTTCTTGGGGCAGGGAGCTTTCTGGGGAGGGGGGCAGGTCCCCCCCGGCACCCCTCTAGTTACGCCCATGTCCATGGGATCCAACAGGATCTGTAACATCTTTATTTATTCTCAACAATACATCAATTTACATACTGTTTCAGAGGGTTTTGCGAGATCGTATAAAATAAATAAAATAATATCTTTCTACCTGAGTCGAAATTTAAGACCTCCTTATAGCCAGCCTGCAGTAAACCACTCCCCCAAACGTCTTTGTTCTTTGCTTCAGTATCTGCAAGTCCAGCGGATTATCTCTGAGATCTCTGGTCATAGAAAATTCTTAAAGGACACAGTACAAAAAAGAGTCCTTTGTTTGTTTTTGTTCCTTAAGAGATATGTCACATTCCTTTGAATATCTTTGACATTAATTAGCAAATACAAGGTCTCTTTCCCCTTTGTCTCAGACAAGGTATTTTCTCCATTCATTCCATTAGCTTATACCCAAACTCATTCCTAATTCGTCAGCTAATTTTTAGATCTTATTTCAATAATTATCCGTATATTTTAAGGCGAAATAATTAAAATATTTATTTTTATTTTCAGCAAGCCTGTCGACATTATTTACACCAATTGGTTGCTTGCTATGTGCTCTTTTATTGGATCGAATTGGACGCAAACCAAGTTTATTCATTATTGGAATTCCTCATTTGATCGGCTGGACTCTTTTAGCTGCTACCCCATTTTCAGAAGGTAGTTAGTTATAAGTGAGCATAGAAATCTTTAAAATTTAATTGGTTTTACTTTCTCTTACCCTATATATGAAATATATAGAGAGAGAAAGTACTGTTTAAGAACCTAACAAGTAAAAAATGTTGAGCTTCCTCCGTTTACTTTTAATAGAGCTGCTTGGGTAATTTCAAAGAAAATTCAATTATATCTTTATTTTAAAAAAATCTATTCAAAAATATTACAATGTACAAATAACAATTTAATTCTTACTAATAAGAATAATAACAATAAATAAATGCTTACAATCAATTAAATCTTAATTCACAATGAGAGAGTTGATTATATTTTTCAAAATGTTTTATGCGTATATCCAAATAATTATCTTTAATAAATTTTCTTAGCTCTACTATACTTTCACTGTTTTTTGTTTCTATAGGAAAGTAGAGTAATTCTAACTGATGGCATGATTCAATTATCTCATAGCAAAAAGAATCTATGTTAGGGATAGATAATTTTTTCAAATTTTGCCAAGCACTTAATAAATTTGGAAAATTGGAAATTCCTTGTAAATCAAATTTACTCTCAATATGAATAGTCTCAATGGACATTAAACCTTGAATTATCCATAATATATCATTTGAATCATTTAAAATGTGTATAGTATTTAATTTATTATGGAAAAAAGTTCGTTTCTCAATTATCATATGTGAAGTATTTCGTATATCTAAAAATAATAAATTAGGACATCTTTCAAGAGTCAAAGTCAAATTTACAATATCAAATAATTCCAATACAAGAGATTTAAATTGATATCCATAATGTAAAACAAGTTCATTAAATTCACTACTTTTAATATCTTCTAAATGAATTTTTTCCAAATTTTTGAAATTTGATAAAAACTTTACAACTCCTCTATTTGGAAATAGTAAATTTATTGATCGGAGATTGGGAAAATAATTATGAATTTTTGTTATAGTTTCTATACTAGTGAGACGATCTGTAATTTCTGTCAGATATAAGGGAATTTTTGGAGGTAATTCAAGAATCGCGAGGCCAACATCACTATTCATATCCAATGTATTTAGTTTTGGCAATTTTTCAAAAATTTTTACTGTGCTATACCAATTACCATTCATAAAATATTGATCATCTCTCATTTTAACACTGAATACTCGTAGGCAATCATGTTGGGGCCATTCCTCCACAACCTCCAAAGGCATTGTCAATAATACCGTTTTATTTCCAAGATAATTAATTTCTAAACTTTCTAAAATACGGCAATTTGTCAAAATTATTTTAATAAAATCATAATTGTTGAATCTTTTTGAACTAATTTTAAGCACTTTTAAATTTGGCATTAAAGGTAACATAATTTTTAAATCATATTCCGAAAGTAAATTCCAATGATATTCTAAATGAGTTAAATTTGGGGAATATTTCTTCATTCGAGAAAATATGTTATCCTGGTCAAATGAGTCAAAATTCATTATTTTCAAAGAGAAAATATCTTCAGATAACAACAACTCCATCGCCCTATGAGGATATCTTTTCGGGTTTCGATCTTCATAAAAATTTGAAATATATTCATTCAATTTGGCAACTCTATATTGTCTTGAAAAAAGTTTCCACAATGTAATCCCGAAGTTCATCTTCTTCTTTCTTGGAAATAAATGCAAATAATGAAAACGGATGTGAGCAGTATTTGATAACTTTTTCATCCAAAGCTTCTTCTTCCCATCTCTTGTAACAAGTAGAGTTTCGAATATTCTTCATGTTACAGAATAATCTGAAAAAGATTCATAGGAAAGATATGAGAAATGGTTGCTATGGTAACAAAATATAAATATTTTCCCATACTTATAAATTTTACATCTTGAATTCTAATATATATGCGGAAACTAAATATATCTCGACACCAGATTTTTTTAAAATTAAATTGTATCTAATGTGATATAAAAGTATCTAATGTTGCTCAATGAGTAACTTTGATAAATCATTTAATCATACATACTCTTTTCCTCATGGATCCGAGTCCGGCTCCAAGGGTTGACCCGTAATTCACTGATTTTGTATCGAATTGTAAGACACAAGTCTATAAATAAAATTCAATTAAAAAATTAAAATATTGTCACTTACCAAATGGAATTGAATCTCAGAAAAATCTGTGAAAATACAACTCACTATCCTAAGAGCAATTGCACGTGTTAACTCAACCAAAGTAAAAACTCAAATGATGTTTTTTTTTTTTCAAAAAGGAAAGGGTCTTGCCCCCACCCTCTCTTTTTCCCCTCAACCCTTTAAACAAAAGAAACATAGAGGCTTTACCTGAATAGAGCTTAAAGTTCTAAAAGGTTGAGAACCTACTTAAGCTATTTATTATTACTTTTTTTTTTTTTCTTTTTAGATAAACATGTCACAGACGGGATAATTGCACAAGTATATCTGGGACGAGTTGTGAGTGGTGTGGCTACTGGAATGGCCTCAGTTCCAGCTGCAGTTTATTTGGCAGAATGCACCAAGCCATCTTTGAGAAGTGCTCTTGTCACTTGGTCTTCTCTGGGCATTGCTCTTGGCATTCTTCTTGCTTACTTCTTTGGTATAGACCTACAAATATTTTAATTGATCATAATTTCAGTGGCGCAACCAGGATTTACTTGGAGGGAGTTAAGATTTTTTCATGATTAGCATTAGGCCTTCGGGCCTTTTTGGTTAATAATATTTAAAACAAGTACATATATTTTTTAAAACTAAAATACTACCAATACATTTTTCGAATGCACATATCCCTGAGACCATTCTTCCTTCTCCCCCTGGGTGGCACCACTGCAATTTACCGATCATAATTTTTTATTATAACATTCATTTCATATAGTTTACGTTTTCTTTTATATGCATTTTTGCCAATACCGGTATATCGAGTTTTTTTTTTTTATAACATTAATCCAAATTTTTTCTGATTTTACCTGAGCGAAAAAGGGCCCGGTCCTCTTAAAGATAAAACTTTTATTAAAAAATTGTTTATATTTTAATATATTTCATTTTTTTGGAACGAAGTTCTTTAACGCGGTTTACGCGGGGTGAGTTGGGAGAAAATTTGGAGAAAATGTAACAAAAACGCGTTCCTAACAAAAATGCGTTCCCAGCGCCCGAGCGACGGCGGAGGAAGGCGAGATTAGCCGAAGTCTTGGCGAGGCCTCGCCCACCTTCTTCTCTTTATTTCCTCCTATCGAGGAAGAAAAGGCGTGAGGAACTTCCTGCCGGGGGGTCCTACGACCCACACGTTTGCTTTTTATTTTTTTTATTCATGTGACGCACTTTTTCAAACAAAAATATAGAAATTGGCTTTATACCCATATATAGATTTGAATAATTTCGAGCCCCCCCCCCCCCCTTATATACGCCCTGCCCTAAAAAAGTTAGTTGATTTTACTTAAATGAATTTGATAACTCGTAAAGATTTCGCAATACAATTTTATATTTATTTATTTATTTAGTTTTTTGTTGATATTGATATTTTATCTCATCTATTACAAAACAGTATTAGATAAAATTTCATGTAACATTATTTTATTAAATCTATTAAAAAAAAAAAGTTAAATATTAAAGACATCGAAATAGTGATTTTTTAGACTGAGATTTAATTAAATTGATAAACTTTAAACAGCTGAAATATTTAAAAATCAATATTTATTTAAAATTTAATCAGATTTTGTTTATTCTTATGTCATTTTAGGGCAAGGTCTATTTTTATTCATTACAAAGGAATAACAACAAGATTATTTACTTAATAGTCATATTAGGTTAAAAAAGTGAAGTGTATGAAATTATAATAAGAGGAGTTTTATATCTTCGCGACACTTTTGATGGCGGTGATGACTAAAGAAAAAATCTGGTGTGACTGGTCACACAGCATACCACTTTCTCTTATTTTCGGTAATCTAAAGTTGTGTACTGTGTTGTCACAGCAGATTTTTTTGTGTCGAGACCCCCGACCCGGAAAATTAATTTGAAAAATCTGAAATACTACTTCAGAAAAGTTCAAATTCAAGTTTCAGAAAAAAAAATTTCAAACAATTTTCAGGGCAAACTGAGAATATACATTTTAAAGAGGATCTAAAAAATTGATTTATGAATTTTAATCAAAAACGTTAGAGCCAATTAAAAAAAAAAAAAACTGAAAAAGTACATCCGTAGGTGCTTCAAACAATTTTTACGAAAAATTTTACTGATATATTTTTTAAAGAGTGTCTAAAAAATAATTGATTTTTGAATTTTAATGAAAATCGTTAGAGCAGATTTCGAAAAAAAAACTGAAAATGTACTTCAATAAAGTTCTAGTACTTTTTGCCCGATTTTGTTCAAAAGTTTATTTTGAGTGTCCCGGAGGGTTAAATATAAAATTTAAATCCCTTAGCTCAATATCTTCATGCTTAACTCGTAACACACAGACATACAGACAGACCAATTTGCGGGACCTACTTTTTTTGGACTCAGGGGACCTCAAAAAGTGTATATCCATCAAATTTTTGACATGATCGCCAATACCTTCTCTCTATATATTTATTACATATATAGGTGAGAGAAAGTACAAAACAATAGCTATTAACTTTTTGTTAATTAAATCTATTTTTGTTATTTCTAGGCGCTCTTCTTCAAGACAATTGGAGATTGGTTGCTGGACTCACTGGCATTTTTCCTGTTGTCAGTTCTTTCTTGGTGGTCTTTCTTCCAGAGAGTCCTTCTTGGCTTTTATCTAAAAATCGAGTTGATGACGCAAAAATAGCTCTTGCCCGGTTAAGAGGCGTACCAAAAAACGAACCTCTTCCACCTGTTGTACAAAATGAATTTCAAGATATTCAAGATAATGTTATGAAAAGAGGGAGTTTACAACAACAAAATGAAACATTTATTAATTTAATGAAATGTCCAGAGGTGAGAGTTTTTATTTAATTATAAATATTAAATTTTCTATTAACAATAATATTTTCATTATAGGTTTATCGACCATTGGCATTAATGATTACATTGTTCGCCTTACAACAGTTATCAGGAGTTTATGTTGTCGTTTCTTATGCCGTAGACATGTTTAGATTAACTGATGTCAATGTCATTGACCCTTATTTATTAACTGTGATTATGGGATTGATTCAATTGATAGCGGGAATGATAGTCGCATGGATGCTCAGCAGGTAAACAAAAGCTAATAATTTATAATCTCTCGAAAATTTTATCCAAACAAATCTTAATAGATTTAAATTTGGTACAGATTTGGGCGTAGGCCGATGATGTTGGTGTCTGCTGTGGGCATGACGATATCTATGTTAGGATATGCTTTATACATCCATTTGAAACCGGAAAATGCAACGCCTGGATTACAAAGCGTACCTCAAATTGCAGTATTTGCTTTTGTAGTAAGTATTTACTCAAAGTTTTTTTTTTTTTATTTTATCAGTAAAAAGTTCTTTAAGCTTTATTGGAGAAATGCACTGATAAATTCTGATATCTTGAACTAAAAAGGGCTTTGGCTGATTCGACTTTTTAGGTTAGGCCTAAGAAACTCCCTTTAAATAAATTCGAGACCATTTGCAAAAATAGCTATTTTCTATATTTAGGATTTATTAGGTGCACAGCACCACGAAGTTAAGAGAAAGTTGGGTTCTTAAATATTTATATTTAATTTATTAATGAAAATCGTCAGAGCAAACCTCAAAACTTGTATTTCCATTAAAATCTCGACTTCGAATTTTTGACATGAATCCAATACTTTCTCTCTATATATAAACCAAATTGTATTTTCCAGATTTTTGGAGTGATTGGTTTTCACAATTTACCTTGGTCACTACTTGGAGAGGTATTCCCTGCTCGAGCCAAAGGCCTATGCTCTGGATTAACCACCTGCGCCGGATATCTCCTCTGTTTTTTGGCTTTGAAGATATATCCTACACTTAGAGATGTGAGTAAAATATTAAATTACAAAATAATCGAATTAGAAAAGAAAGATAAAACGCTTTTGAATAAATAATTAAATTTAAACAAGAAAGAATAAAAAAAAAATTTTGCTACCGTTATACAATTAATATTTTATAATAGTAGGAGTCAAGGGCGGATACAAAGGGGGGTAAAGGGTAAGGTAAAGGTTAAAACTTTCAGGAATGCCTTAAGGTTGCAAATATTTCGACAATCCTAACGATTGTGAACGAATACTTGAATGCTCATCTTCCCTTCCTCTCTTCTTGCAAATGTTTATAACAGCAGACGAAGGACTGCCAACTAATATATCCTGCATTGAGGATGCCCAGGCATTAGCATTCCAAATATTTGGGGATTTTATAAATGGTAGTAGGCCTATTATTGGCTTTTCTGAAAAAACAAAAGGATAAAAAAGGGAACCCGAGTAAAAATAATTAAAAATGTTCGAGGGATACACACGCCCGCACCAGGGACACACATTTTTCTTCTGGTCACTTTCGACCTATTGGGTGTGTCCCTGGTGCGGGCGTGTGTATCCCTGTGTGTCCCTGGTGTGGAGGTGTATATCTCTGTGTGTCTCTCAAGGTTCACTATGCAGACCTGCTGCGGGCGTGTGGATTCCTCGATCATTTTAAAACATTTTTACTCGGGAAATAACGATCATCGTTAATAAACAAATGAAAATTTAATTTTCTTATTGCTTTTGTTGATGAAAAATCTACCATAATCATTTCTAAATATAATATAATATAATGAATTTTTTTTTTGTTTTTAATTAAAATGCTTAGATAACTAATTATTAATAACACATTTAGATTTACATAAATCATTATTCAGATTGCAAAACTTAAAAAAAAAAAAAAAAAAAAAAAATGATACCCTATTCGTTTCTCTAATTCTTTTATCTAAATGCATTTTATGTTTGAAACTATGTTGAAAGCAAATTTGATAATAGAACAAAACAAACACTTGTTAAAGGATTTGTATGCAAATATTTTTTGATGTAGGCTGAAGTTCCAGTGAACAGCCAGGGGATTTAAGAGGCTTCAGGAGAGCACATTCAATCTTTAGTCCGAAACTGCTTGGGCATTTTAAAGTATTTTTTATGCGTTTTTTTACACGATTTAAATTCGTGATCATTTTACATAATAGAATGTTTTTTTTTTTTAATTACGATTAATAAATTTTCTTTTTATATTTATAGAAAATGCAAAAAAAAACTCTATTATGAAAATTGTAATTTTTTTTTAAATCTAAAAATATATAAATCATTAATGATTTTAATATACAACCTATAATAATCAAATGAACTACCGGTAGTGACAAAGTAAAAAATAAATTTTGTATTTATTTAAAAATTAACGCCCAAATAGTTCCGCATTCTTGCAAAAGATGGCAGGCTAGTCTAACAGCCGGCATTATCATATCAATTATAATCCTATATTTATATATTTTTATTCTGTTAAAAATTATATTTAATATATTAATATAATCATATTTATAAACTATTCATTATTAAAAGATCAACGAAAATCAAACAAATAGATTAATAGTCCTGCCATCTGTTGGCAAATTTTCGTAATAGTTGGCCTTTTTGTCTAACTTTTTAAGACCCCTAACGGCATCTTATCGGCAAAAACATGCGAACAGCTTGCCTCCCGAAGCGCCTTAAATTATGAAAATATGTATTTTTTGACATTTTGTTTACGTAGTTAGATGAAAATAACAAAAACAAATTTTTTATTTTAATTATCTAGCTGATCACCAGGTCTCCATTAAACATAATAAAAAGTTTATAACCAACTCTCACCTATTAAAAGCCGCTAGCATGCGCGATTTTTGTTCTAAGTTGCTTAAAATCTTTAGACTTTTTTGTCTTGTTTCTTTTATTTATTTATTTATTTTTTTTTATATAAATAATTTTCCTTGACTTTGGTGGAGAATTCAATTCTCAATTATTCACTCTCATTTGTAATCTTAAAAAGACCACATTCAAGGTCAGATAATCCATTTAATATGAAATGAACAAAAGAAATAAAAATGGTTTTTGTTATATAAATGAACATGACCCCCCAGCAATCATCTATTGCTTATTTTTAAGTGATAAGCATTAAATTATATAATTGCTTCAATTGATTTAGAAATTTATCCCTAATTTCAATAATATATTACTTGATTTTTCTATTTTATTGATTTTCCTGATAGTTTACTCTATCAAAAGAGAATTTAGAAACAATTAAGATGATTATAAAACTGATTAAGATCAGTAAAGTATGTATGTGAGTGTGAATGAGAAAAAAGTGTTTTTTTTTTTTTAATAAAAAAAAGATCTTTTTTGATCAGTAAAGATAGGAATAAATGAATCTGAGGCAAGGGCGGATACAAGGAGGGGGGGTAAGGGGGTAATTACCCCCCCCCCCGAGATTTGAAAAAATACTTTTTTTTTAAAATTATTTTTTATGTAAAATTTTAAAAATTAGTACTTAAAAATTTGATTTGTATTTACGGTATATTCTTGCAAACAAGTACAGAATGCGCATTTAAATTACCGAAATTAAGAAAAAATTGTGTGCTGTGCGACCAGTCACACCAGATTACCCCCCCTCCCCCGAGAAACATCTCTGGATCCGCCACTGATCTAAGGGCGAAGGCCGAAATTTGTGAAGGGGAGGTATCAGATTAGGTGTAATTAAAAAACCTGCCCCACTCAAATCTAAAAAAAAAATGATTTTATAAATTTTATTTAATCAAATTTAGGTTTGGTCAAAAGATAATTAATATTTAAAATCAATAGGAAGTGAACTTTGATATCTTTTTAAAACAATTTCACTAAGACCTTGATTTTATTTTAGTTTTATAATAAGTGGTATCATTTATGTGAGAAAGAGATGAAGAGATTTAAAATATATTTTTGTTAAAGTAAAAATAATTATTTAAATTATAGACTCTATCTTGACTTCGTTGTTCATCTCGCATTAAATAATAACTGATACTTTAGAAGGACCCTTAGACATTAGGGAAGATTCAAAATTTTTGTAGCTCTCATTCACAAGAAGATAAAATAGAAAAAAAAAAAAACTTCCACATTCCAAGTTTACATAATAATCTTTGTAATTTTTATGCTCAGTGAAAACTTTGTAAATTCTCGAGTCAAATTTTGAGGCCATTTCGTATATTTTAAAATATTCCATACCCATTTAAATAATTTTATAAACTCTTATATTTCTTTTTTAGGAACTTCCTGATAGCAGTGGAGTGTTTTATATCTACGCAGTAGTCAGTGCTCTTTCAATTATCATAGTTTGGCGATATATGCCAGAAACTCATGGCAAGACTTTAGCAGAGATCGAATCAATGTTCAGAAACGATTCAAAGAATTTAATTCCTGTTAATAGTGATCTCTCTGCAAAAACGTCAGTGACAGATTTGGGTGTTTGAAGTTAATTAAGAACATAAAGAGAAAACATAAAAATATATTTTCGAGTTTAAGGTAAAAAAAAATTCGAAAATAAATTTGGCTAATTTAGGGATTTAAAAAATTTATTTAATTGTACATATATTTTTAAGAATCTCTTTAAATCCCATTATGGTATTATATTAATGGCATATAACAATATGTTACTATGCCAAAAATAGTTAATTACTATTATTTATGTATTTTTGTTTTTTCTTTTTGTGATCTCATAATTTATTTGTAAATATTTTTAAATCAATTAATTTTATATATAAAATAAAATATCTAGTGATAATTAAAAAGAGAAAGAACTAACAGATGATAGGTCTACACTTTTCTCAGCATTTACAATTAAAGTTCTAATGTCGAGAAGGTTAGTCGCTTATTATATTCAAAATAGATTCCTTATCGTTTTGATTTACTCTCCATGACGCATAGATTTTGAAATTTCATCCATTACTCATTCTTGATTATTATTTCTCTTATTTCTTTTCCATTTAAGTAAAGCTTATTTTATCCATTTCTTGTAAAATAATTGAAAAAATAATTCCACAACAAGAATGTCTAAATATTTAAATCCATATAAATTGAAAAAATATTAATTTTACATATTTAAATAAGGGGGGGGGGAGGTGTGAGAACGATTAGTTTTTTTTTTAATTGACTCAAAATCTCTTTGCACATTTCTCGGGTTTAAGTGTTTTGGTCGAAAATGCCAATAAAATTTACCATTTCAAATTATTCAGCTCTTTTTTTTTTTAAGAAAAAAATATTACCATCTTTTTCTTTCCTATTTAAGAACTTTTAAGGCTTCTCGGAGTGTAGGAAATTTTCCCCTAATATTGATTGAAACGACTAATACAACCTTATTTTGTCTAGTTGTGAATAGCTTTAAGGTCTATGCCACCTCCAATATATGTAATGTAGCCTTTTTTTATTTGACTCTATAGAAACAGAGTTCTTTTAGACTTTGCCACCTCTTTAATGAATGAACAGAAGTACACCTAGGGAATAAGAGACTGAAATCCCAAAAACCAAACAGCAAACTTATTGGGGGGGGCCCCCCCCTTTTTTTTTTTTTTATTTTTTTTTTTTCCCCCCCGTTTTCCCCCCCGGGGGGCCCCCCCCCCCCCCCCCCCTTAGATCCGGCCCTGATATTTGTTAAAACAAGAGTTTAATTACTTTCATGTTGATATTACTATTATTTATAAGAAATGTTTTATTTTGAAAGATAAAATAATTCAATCACAGAATTGAAGAGGAATGCAGTTAGGTAGAAAGCCTCTATTATTAAATCAAACCCCTTTACATTATTACAAAATGTTTCTGCCTTCTTCAGTTGAGAAGCGAATTTCGAAATAACTAGTCACATCATATGTTAAAATATATTTTCATTGTTTTATACATAAGCTATTGTATATTGTACAGTCGAATTAACAACTCTATTTTTTTTTTAAAAAAAAAACTCTTATACAACTGAAGATGGCACAATAATATTGGCCGAAAAGTTTTGTAATAAAGGAGTTTGATTTGATAATAGAGGCTTCCTACCTGGCTGCATTCCTCTTCATTTCTGTGATTGAATTCTACACAGCCACTTTCTTCAATAATGATAAAATAACTCGTTCAAAAATTATTGATAATAATTAATTGTAGTTTATATTTTTTTATTATTATTCTTTATTCTTGATAGATTTTCAATTGTTTAATAAAATATTAAGAAACTTGAGAAATTAATTTATTACCTATATTAAAATATTGTTTGATGCCCTTGAAGAAACATTTTTTCATATCTTGAGATTTAAACCATATTTCAACTAAAGTGTAAATTGTATCATGATTATAAAACTTCATAAATATCTCCTCATCTTTTTACCCTCTTCCCTTTAATGTTACTTATATTATTTATTATATATTGAAAGAAAAAACATTGTATGGAAAAAATTCCAAAGCTTTACTGTGACTAAACTAATGAATAGGCCTAATGGTTATTTTGTTCAAAAGATAAATAAAAATACAATATGTTTTAAATTATTTTTCCCTAAATGCATTATTCAGATATATTTTTTACCTCTTTTTTCTCCTTCTCATATTTACAAATAAGTTTTAAAGGGGGAGGCTCATGGTTAATCGGATAAACTGCGGATTAGGAATCTAGAGTTACTATACAACTCGGGATCAAATCACAAGTGCCGTGATAATTTTCAAATATTCTCAATGTCTCTCTCTATTTTTACCTAAAAAAAGCTCTGAAAAAAGGCAATTAGCAGAATTTTTTTGGCATTTTGGACCTTATAAATTAATTTCTTACTTTTATTAAATTATGACTTAATTACCTTCAAGTAACACCTTTCTCCCAAAGATAAGAAACATTTTTTAGCTTACTTCCAGCAGAGATGGGGGCATTCGCCCCTCCTCTCCCCCCCCGCGTATCAAGCCTTTGGCGCCCCTCGATACCGACATAGACACCCTAGGCCCCAAAGATATAGCCCAGGGACGATGATTTTATCATATTCTTTCCATAGATCCTCCAAAAAATTGATAGTTTTCTTTTAAAATTATATTACAACTTAAAAAACGGAGCCCTAGTTGAGCTACGCCCCCTCCGCCCTTAAAGGCTAGTTACGCCGCTGCTTACTTCTTCCCTGTTTCTGACAGATAAAGGCCCCCCTCCTCAACACCCAAATAAATTTTTTTATTTTATTAATATACCTGGTACGAGCCACTCCGCCCTTCTTCGGCAGCTCCTTTTCTTTTCTTAATCCCATTTAAATAAAGACTAAACCAAGGGCGGATACAAGGGGAGGTAAAGGGGTAATTACCCCCCCCCCGAGATTCGAAAAAAATACCATTTTTTCGCAAAAAAATTTATTTTTAATGTAAAATTTTAAAATTAATACTTAAAAATTTGATGTGTATTTATGCTTCTGGCAAACAAATACAGAATGCGCTTTTAAATTACCGAAATTAAAAAAAAATAGTGTGCTGTGCGACGAGTCACACCAGA
This sequence comes from Euborellia annulipes, assembly GCA_023213315.1. Taxonomy (NCBI): domain Eukaryota; kingdom Metazoa; phylum Arthropoda; class Insecta; order Dermaptera; family Anisolabididae; genus Euborellia; species Euborellia annulipes. The sequence goes on along the minus strand of JAKCPI010007165.1, from coordinate 86,935 downwards.
TTACCCCCCCCCGAGAAACACCTCTGGATCCGCCCTTGGACTAAACATAATCTTAAAATATTCTGCTCGGTCCCTTTACTTTTCCTCGAATTTCTAATAACTTTGAAATTATTAGAAATTTTCGCAAAAAAATCTTTATGAAGTCTTGGAACATTTAAAATTTAATTTCAAAATTCCTGTAGTGGGAATAACTAAATAGATAGATAGACGGAGTGCGTTAACGATTTGTATACCCTACACGAGGCAGGGGCTTATATAAGGGGAGGGGGGCTGAAGGGGACCGCCCCCCCCAAATTTTTCAAATCTATATACATATATACGGAAGGGCCGGGGTCCCTCGGGTCTCAGGTGAAAACGAAAAAATTTGGATTAAAAAAAATATTTAATGAAAATTTGTCTTTGAGAGGGCCCGGGTCCCTCGAGGATCAGATATATCCGGTATTTTAAAAAATATTTTTGTGTATTGGGGGGGGGGGGATATCTAAAAATGAGTTCGCCCCCCCCCCCCCCGAAAAAAATTCTATATACGCCTCTGAAACGAGGTATATTATTATATACTGTATATGAGATCGTTCTCGTTAAAATTGTCCCGTCTGTCAACTATATATCCTTGGTTCCATTCTTTTTTTTTATTTGGTAATATATGATTGTGATTATTTAAAAAAAGCGCTTCTCTTTTGTCTATAGATAACAATAGATGAAATGTTTTCAGATTACAGCAGATGGCGCCAACTGTCGGCGTTAAGTGAACTAGAAGTGAACAAGCGTTTCCAACTGAGTATTGACAGCAATTTCCGCGGGAAGGGAAAGGGCTAAGGAAGCAATGAAATACGCCGGCGCAAGGTATACGAGGGACAGAACGAGGGTCCAGGGCAGCTCCAGCCGTCCAGAGCAGGCGGCACATCGCTTGCTTTATGTTGCTTTCTACTACATATTCTAAAGGGCCGATATGACAGAACGATCCCTTCATGTTGTGCTTCCCGTGCTCTAGGCCTACCTCAGTCCTCCCGAGTGAGTCTATTCTATTTATTCACTATTTATATTATAAATAAATAATTATTCACAATATTATTTTCCTTTTTACTCTTTTAAATATATTTACTATCATAGTACAAAAAGGTGTATGTCATAAATAATAAGTGAAAAATAAAGTCTTAATTAAACACACATACCTACATGCCAAATATTATTCTATTTATTTAAAAAAGTTAAAAATTTGATAAAATACTTTTTTTTTCCAAGACTAATTTATTATTGCATGAAATTTTTTGTTATGGAGTTTTCATTCATTGTTTTAATTCCCCTCTCGAAAATAATGTTTTTAGTCTTTTGCCTTTCACTTTGTGTACAGTGTGGGTCAATATTAAAACACCCCATGCGTTTTCTCAAGTAGGCCCTACTGTAATTATTTAATTTCATTTATAAAAGTAGATGAAAATATTTGATGTTATTCTCTCCTAGTTTCTAATAGAAATATTTCATAAATTATTTTATTTTTTAAAGATTGAAATAATCACAAGAGAAAACATTGTACAGTGAGAGACAATATTATCCCACCCATGCGATTTCTACATGCGATTATTTCATTGTTTTTAAAAAAATATTATATATTTTTTAATGGAATCTTTCATAGTTCAAACCTAGAAAATTTCCAATAAAGATTTTCATTATTAGAGTGAGGTGGATGGCTGAGTAGATCTTGTAGTAAGGAAGAAAGAAAAAAGCGATTGCAGCTAAGTTTATTTCGTTTAATAATCGCTTCAAGCCGACGTTTCGGTCAGATATACGACCAGATTTTAAAGATTTTCATTTTCTTTTATAAAAACAATGAAATAATCACATGTAGAAAACGCATGGGTGGGACTTGATATTGTCCCGCACTGTACGTAAGATAAAAACAAAACATACAGTACAAAGGAGTTGGCAGCCAATATGTGAGTCTCTATATTAAATAAAAACTCTCAAGGGTTGAGACGTTTCGACTTTATTCTCCTAATGCCTTCATCAGTCTATTAGAGCTGGAACTTTCTTATTTGGCTGCTTCTGTCTTTTCCATATAATTAATTTTTTAAATTTTTTTCTTATTTTAATAGTAAGATTAGTTTTCCTACAAAAATGTTAAGGTGCGTACACATCTGCGCTTGCTCCGCTCGCGAGCACCATGTTCGTTAGATTAGTACGGGTTTTGAGATGCTCGCGAGCTGCTCAAACCCGTACTAATCTAACGAACATGGTGCTCGCGAGCGGAGCAGAGCGCAGATGTGTACGCACCTTTAGTATTACTCAAGGAGACCAGTAAGTTAATAGAAGCCACTGGATTTATAGTCCGACATATATTAAGAATTTGTAATAAATTGAAAAGTTAGTTTTTTTTTTTCTTAATTCTTGCTGGTGCAAACTCCCTCAAATCTAATTCCTCTCTCTTCAGCCATTAGAGTCAGAAATGACATGTGGTTACCCTGAAGAATAACTTTCACTGAGGCGTGATCCAGGGATGTAGTGGAGCGGGACGGGAACGGCGTTCCCACACTGGTTTCACTCATTAAAAAAAAAATAATAAATAAAATTAAAATTATTTACGCAAGTAAATAAAATAATACTTTACAAACTTTCGTGAGTGTCTTATATTTTGATTTTTGGGTAGTTCATAGTCTAGAATTGCACCATTTCAATATTAATTTTTCTAAAATTTTCCGGAGGAGGGCCCCCGGAAGCATCCCCCCCCTCCATTGGTAAGTCCTGTATTTAGCGTTCCCACACTGATAATTTTGCCACTACACCTCTGACGTGATCCCCTTTCCTTCCTCAGAAGGAGACATCTCAAGTAGAGTTGCATAATTTTTTGGCATGAGCTGGATTTGAACTTCAACTCAGGATTATAAGCTTAACTGCTTATTCCCCCGTTTAATTGTATTATGCAAGCATATAATCACCACGAATTAGACCTAAAATTAAAATTAAACATTTCATAGGACTATAGATCTATGACTTATGACCAAAATCTTATGAAGGTAAAAATGAGATAAACCGCTGTATTAAACATTGGTGGATTCTGACTAGAGAGGGCTTTAATTTACTTTAATAATAGTTTTGAAGTCTTCTCATCGATCATATACTGCGTGGGGTTGTTTCCAACTTATTGGGATTATCTGAGTTCTCTATAGACTAACCACGGATAGATAAATAAATTTAACCAAAATGTGAATTGGGGCCTAATTAGAGACTTATTTCTTCAGTTAATCGAGACTGCGAATCTATATAATTGAATATATTCTTAATTAAGCGTAACCTGATTTCACGATTGGAAAATCTATTCGATTATGAGGGAGGACCTTGAATTGAATGGAAATCTAATAATTTTATATCAATACAAATTTATGCTCTACAAGCAATATATTTTTTATATTGCAAACTAGCAAAAGTTTATCAATTTTAAATTATTGTTTTGGAGCCAAATAATTACTTCCGCGTAAACAAGCATATCACAATCAACACCATCTTTTACGACAGAAATGACTTCTAGTACCGTTTTGAACGGGAGAGTACCGCCGTTTTTTTTTTTATATTTCTCAGCCGTACCGTCGTTTTAATAAAAATGATATTACTCCGAGTACCCGTTGACGTAAATTCAAATTAAAGACTCGTCTAGTAGAACTTTGCCTCACCCCTTGGGACTTAGATACGCCACTGATAAGAACTATTAATTATATGAAACATTTGCAATAGGCAGATTAAACTTAAATTTGACATCAGTAACAGAAATTATTTAGCGTGATGAATAGAGAGGAAATATCGTTCAACATACAACCGGAAGTTTCCAAAGCGGAAGGGCCTACCCGACGTATAAAATAAGTCTCTTCAATGCAAAATAGCAATTTTAATAACGGTATATCATTTTTTACATAACAATTAAGCAAAAATAAAAAAGATGGTTTTTTTTATTTCATTTTTTGCCACCTGTCATTATAAGCAAATTTATTGACGTAGCGCGTGCCAAGTTTCCCTAAATTAGGCGAATAAAATATTCTTAACATTAGATAAAAGGGTGTTTTTGTCTCGAAAGACATTAATGATTGAAATAAAAATATAATAAATTTTTTCCTATGATTTTATTCATTTTGGTTGATTAACCCTAAATTATCCCTTCGAGTTTTAGAAATGAGTAAGGAAAATATTAAAAAATGGCTGATATCATTTCTCCTTAAATAAATCATTATTTTGATTGCAGGTTTCCATAGCTCCAGGATGAGCTTGGGACTTCTTGGAGGAGCAACTCCACCGAATATGGCAGGAATTCATAACTCTTCACTAACAACGACTACATCCAAAGGGCCTTCAGCTACTGTAGCTTCTCCACCTTTAGGGAGTCCCGATTCGGAAGCCCAAATTGTTCAACTTCGGTTGCAAAGTACCGAGCATTGTGTCGCTTCGCTTAGAGCAATTAACGCAATGCGTCAAAATACCCAGGTAATCAAAGCTACAATTTTATAATTTAAGTAGATAAAGTAACAGATTAGAGTGTAGAAAATAAATATAGAAAAATAGTTTATAAGAATAGATAATAGAAGGCAGGTTACAATAGTGTCTAGTTCTATTTGGTTGATTAATCCAACGAAATAAATAAACTAGCCTTTGAGATAGGAAGTGGCAAGCAAAATAGAATCAGTGATGAATGAATGTCCTGAGAAATATTCTGTCGTTTTTCCCCAAACTAGAAGTATATTTTGGAAAAAATGTAATTTCCATGAGTCCACACAACCACTTTTACTTTCTCTCGCTTAAATATGTCAATATATAAGATTTTTGACAAGAATACAATACTTTCTATATATTAACATATTGGTGTAGGTAAAAGAAAGTAGTAATGTATTAGGGAAGTAAAATATTTAATTATTTTAAAACGAAGAAATTTTATTTATATAAATTTCCCCGTTTATTTCACCTAAAGGGATGAGGAAATGAAAGCGAACAAATTTAATTAAGGTCTTCTCTACAAGCCCTTCCGCCTCAATAAAGAAATGTTACGACCTTTGACAGTCGAATCGTGACGCGACGCCGTTCGGGCCAGACAAAATGTCAACACAAATTAGGCTCTTAAGTTCTCAGTCAACGACCTTTGAGAATTTCTGCAAATAAAGGGTTTTCATGCATTAAATGGGACTAATTTTTTCAAAAGTATTTTATTCTTTTGATATTCTTTATCTAAATTCTTTAACTCTTTGACTATTTAAAAAAAAATATTTATTAGAGCTTAATTTATTATATAGTTAGAAAAACAAAAAAAAAAAAAAAAAAGACTGGATTCACTTAAAATGCCTAACAACAAGGTGAGATTCCGGGATAAACGAAATTGATTGCACTCCCCAAGGACTCGACGTATTCAGTGAAGGTGTAAATAGGCCATGAGCAAATTAAAATATATTTTATTTAATAATACTCCTCACACTTAGGGATTTCGACCACTCCGCCGCAGATCTTCCTCAGTCAGAAAAGATCTTACAATCACAACTAAAAATAGAAAAAATATCAACCAATTGATTTACTGGTCACGGAATGATCGTTAAGGGGGGAGTATTAGATAAAATATTTTTTTATTCTAAATTACTTATTTATTTATTTGCACTCTCAGTAAACGAATTTGGCTTTTATTTAAACGTTTATTAAAGATATGGCACAAATGACATAACTATTTCGGACCACCCTCTTTTAACTTGAACTTGACCTATGGCTTAGAGGTAGAGCATTCGCTTCTGGTGCCAAAAGCCGAGTGTTCGCATGCCGTCCCAGACGGAAATATTTATATATCCAAGAAACAGTAGAATACATCCAATTCTTGAAGGTTTTCTATGAAATTTGCAGGTTGTACGCGCGTACAACCTTTTAATGGAAAACTTCAAGAATTGGATGAAAAAATTTATTTCATTTGATTTGGTACTAACCAATTGAAATTAATAGGGACGGGGTCTAAATGGCCGCAGATGCCGGAAAAGACTTTAAATAACCTTAAAAAAAAAAAAACTTTTAAAAGGATTATTAAATAAATCAATAAGTACTGTTTGTCCAAGAATACTCATATTTATAGGTATATCTGTTAATATTTTGTGCAAACAAAGTCAGATTGAAGTCATAAAGTTGATCAATTAATCAGTAGAATCATAAATCATAGATTGCTTGACCATTAATCTTGATATAAAATATTATAATCTTAATAACAAACAAAATAAATGAATGTGAAGTGGAAAAGAAAAATAAAACGAAATTTCTAACTTGCCAGTTGTGTGATGTGGTTCTCCGGGTCGGGTCTGCAACAATACCTGCTCACCGGGTGGTCCTTGCGTCCGCCAGTCCATATTTCCATGCAATGTTTAATGGTACGCTTCTTGTTCCGCAATTATAATAATATTTACTGCATCTGACAAAAAAGCTTTTATTAGCTATAATTTGAGAGCATGTCTGGCATGTTTTTTTGTAGAATTATTTAAAATATTTTGTTGAAATAAGTTTTTTTTAACAAGGCTAAATTAGAAGAAAAATAAAAATAATTTTTTACCTTTATAGACATATAATTCATTGGTAGCCAATTATTTTAAACAAATCTTATCTTTAAGCCTCTCTAAACAACAGACTTTCCTCTACTCTAAGAAATAAATAGAAAAGCTAGGAGTAATTATTGAATTCATTGGACGCAAGGGCGGATACAAGCGGAGTAGGGAGTAAAGGGGTAAAGGGAGTAATTACCCCCTCCCCCTACGAGATTTGAGAAAAATATTTTTTTTTGGGATTAAAATTTTTTAAAATTAATACTTACAAATTTAATTAGTAAATATATTCTGGTAAACAAGTATAGAATGCACCTTACCGAAAGTAAGAAAAAATTGTGTGCTGTGCGACCAGTCACACCAGATCCCCCTCCCCCGAGAAACTCCTCTGGATTCGCTCTTGATTGGACGTTAATAATAATATAATTTATGTCATTCGGAGCCGCCAGTCTTCATTTTTAGTTACTTTTTGGATTTAATTTGATAACAACTTAAAAGAACTAGAACAAGAAGCGAAATTGTTACCTCGGTGTTGAGTCATAGCGCATTTAATGTGAAACGGCCCATTTTTGGAATAACTTCCTTCTTCACCTTGCCAATCAGAAGTTAAATCTGTACAAATATCTCTTTCGTATTTTGGCGGGTAACATTTGACACTTCCCCACCCAGGGGCGCCGGAACGAATTTGAATCAGGGGGGGGGGGTAAAAATTTTTTTTTAGAAAATTAAAATAATTTAATATGTTCAAATAGTATAAAACAAAAACAGATCTACTATAAAACTTTAAAAATTTTAAATAAAATCACAATTTTAATAAAATTAAAATTTTAAAAAATTTGCTAGTGATTTTAACAAAAATTTTTGGAAAAAATTTGGAAAAAAATGAATTTCTTACTCTTTTAATTTTTTTTAATTTAGAAGATTTTATTTTTCAAAAGTAAAAATATATCATTTTTAAAAATATATGAAAGTAAAAGAAGACATTGCCCCCCTCTGCCCCCCCCCCTATAGGATGCCAGGGGGGGGCAATGTACCCTTCCCCCCCAGTTCCGGCGCCTATGCCCCCACTCCTAGTTTTTGTGGTGTATTTACATTTCTGTTTGTGTGGATAATAAACATGTCAGAATTTTTATTTTGAAGGGTCCAAATAATTTCTTGTTTAGAGTTTATCTCTTTTTGGAATTGGTTCTTATTATAAATAAATTCCCACCCCTTATTTTAGCTCTAATTTTAACAATTTATCAAAATTAACAGATTTTCATAGTTGTAAAAGTCTCAAAAAATGAGAAGAGGAATTAATTTCTTTTTTTAATTATACTTTTAACAAATTAGTTTAAGTTACTTTTATGCATGAAAATTTAATTTGATAATAACTTAATAATGAATAACAAAAATTAATGGCTGAAATTTTAATTTAGACGATCTTGCGGAAAAAGAACAGGAAGAGGTGACCCTCCATTCTGTCGACCCTGGAGCCCTATTGCAACTAATTGATTACCTTTACACGGGGGAAATTCTTATCTCAGAAGATAACGTTCAGGTAGAAGAAAATTCAAATTTTATTCTACATTGTCTTAGTTTAAAAAAACATTTTTTAATTCTTAGGTTTTGCTGCCTGCATCAAGCATTTTACAAATCAATTCGGTGCGAGAAGCATGCTGTAAATTTCTAATGCGGCAACTGCATCCTGCTAATTGCTTAGGAATACGAAGTTTTGCAGGTCAGGCTATTTTTTTGCGTGCATGAATTATCTAAAAATAAGCCTGATAAAAAATATTTTGGCCTATTTATTTATAATGAATATATTAGTAGTTAATGTAATAATATTTTAAAATCAATTCTGCAGATGCCCATTCATGTAAAGAATTACATAAACGAAGTCATATTTTTGCGCTTCAAAATTTTCAACAAGTGGTTGCAACTGAGGAATTTTTGTTATTACCATGTCATGAGGTAAAGCCATTTTTCTTAAATTATTCTAAAAAAAAAAAAATTTAGAATTAATTAATTAATCCAAAGAATAGTTCCGATTCCTCTCTGCTACCCCTGATTATGTTCTTGGCAAAAATTAATAAATTTTTGTAGATAGGCCTATAATTTGACCTATTAAATAAATCAATAAATAAATGAATGATAATATAAACTGTCCATGGTCACGAATGCCATTTATTTTATAAAAAAAGACATTGATTCTTAAAATATGGTCAATATATTTAAAGTTTTTATTCCATTTTTTTTATTTTTACTTATCTAATTCCTTTTCAGTAAAAGATTCCCTTAGTGAGCTAAGTTCAAGTCATCAAACTAATTGGAAAACCATTTAAGACACGTGGCTTTTATAAAGGGGGTGCGAGGTGAAGAGTTCGCTGACCGAGTTTGATTCTTTATTTCTGGAAAATCAATCTGAACGAACGATAGATAATGCGTCACAGGCGATTTCCTCTTTCAATTCAAGTATTGGATATTAAAAACCAAGTATATCAAAAATAGAATAGAATAAACTCTTCAAGTTTATGTTCGCTATAATAATTTTTATTTTTCCTCAATTTGATTTTCAAAAAAATATTCTTATAGTCTTCTGGAATGGGATCTCACATTAAATAAAAGAGCGCCTGATGACGATGAACAGCTTTTACCCAAAAAGCAACCGACTTGTTAGCCTTCAATCTATGAATAAATTCCTATAGTAAAAGTTAATAAAAAATTATAAAACTAGCTTGAAAAATATATTTTTTGATCTTAATGGGCTTCGGGAGACAAAGCTGTTTGCATGATATTTCCGATAAGATGGGGTCTTTAAAAAGTTATAAAAACAATAACATGGGGGGGTTCCCCCTTTTTTTTTAAAAAATTTATTTTAAATGTAAAATTTTAAAAATTAATTTGATTTGTATTTATATTCTGGCAAACAAGTACAGAATGCGCCTTTAAATTACCGAAATTAGGAAAAAATTGTGTGTTGTGCCACCAGTCACACCAGATTACCCCCCCCCGAGAAACACCTCTGGATCCGCCCTTGCAAGATGGTAGGGCTATATTTAATCTTATGTATTTGTTTGATTTTCGTTGATCTTTTAATAATGAATAGTTTATAAATATTAATATATCAATATATTATATGGACCCTGTTATGCAATGGTGTGTCAAAGACCAAAAAATTCAAAATTGAGTTAAGCACGGAATATTGTTTCAAATGCTTTAATTAAGAGTATTTTTTATGAAATATGTCCTAAAAAAATTTATATTTAATGTTGCACAATTGACAAGAAAAATTATATAGAATTCAATGTAAACAAAAAACTTTATTGTTGATTTTCTCAAAACTCGATGTTTGGTCTTTGACACACCATTGCATAACAGGGTCCATATATCATTTATAACAGCATAAAAATATATAAATATAGGGTTATAAGTGATCTGATAATAAATAAAGAATTATATATATCATGTGTTGTCCATGAGGTAATTATGAAAAACATATAACTAAGTATTTATTAATTTAAATAAGCGAAAAATGTAGGTACGCGGGAGTTGCACCACGGATCTTGTCGATTTACTCAACATGCCCTACTGTTGGACCACAGTAGCACTCGCTTATTTAAATTATGATAGATCGCTGATTTCAGTCTACTAGAGAAACGCCGCTCAAATCAACGTTCAGATTTCTCCGTTACTGAGGCGCGATCTAGATGGACGTTTTGAGAAATTAACTCAATTATGCAATTAATAAATAAAGAATTATATATATCATGTGTTGGTTCTTTATTTATTAATTGCATAATTGAGTTAATTTCTCAAAACGTCCATCTAGATCGCGCCTCAGTAACGGAGAAATCTGAACGCTTGATTTGAGCGGCGTTTCTCTAGTAGACTGAAATCAGCGATCTATCATAATTTAAATAAGCGAGTGCGTACTGTGGTCCAACAGTAGGGCATGTTGAGCGTAAATCGACAAGATCCGTGGTGCAACTCCCGGCGGTACCTACATTTTTCGCTTATTTAAATTAATAAATACTTAGTTATATGTTTTTCATAATTCCCTCATGGACCAACACATGATATATATAATTCTTTATTTATTAATTGCATAACTGAGTTAATTTCTCAAAACGTCCATCTAGATCGCGCCTCAGTAACGGAGAAATCTGAACGCTTGATTTGAGCGGCGTTTCTCTAGTAGACTGAAATCAGCGATCTATCATAATTTAAATAAGCGAGTGCGTACTGTGGTCCAACAGTAGGGCATGTTGAGCGTAAATCGACAAGATCCGTGGTGCAACTCCCGGCGGTACCTACATTTTTCGCTTATTTAAATTAATAAATACTTAGTTATATGTGATCTGATAATGCCGGCTGTTAGATTAGCCTGCCATCTTTTGCAAGAATGCTGAACTATTTAGCCGTTAATTTTTAAATAAATTATTTAATTATTATTGGTTCCATATTAATTTTTACATTTTTAGATTTAAAGAAAAATTACAATTTTCATATTAGAGTATTTTTTTGCATTTTCTATAAATATATAAAAAAAATTTTAATTACTACTAATTAAAAAAAATAGCATTCTATTATGTATGGTCACGAATTTAAATAATTAAAAAAAAAAACCGTATAAAAAAATAATTTAAAATGCCTCCGTAGTTTCGGACTAAAGATTCAATGTGCCTTCCTGAAGCCCCTTAAAATATTAAAGAAAAATGACAATTGTTTTTAAAAGATGATTTTTTTTTTGTTGGAAATAAAAATGAAATTCTTTTTTCTTTCTTTCATCAAATGAAACGAAAATCCTTTTCTTCAAATGAAATCGAAATCTCCAATATTGAAAGAAAGGATTTGGTGCGCGTCAGTATGGGGTTGCAAATTTAGAACTGTGGGTGTGCCAACCAACTCAACCCCTTGACCCTGTTTGACCCGAAAAGGCTAGACGTAACCTCCAACATCGACCCCCGTCCCGGGACAGGGTTACTGACCCATCTCAAGGTTACTACCCTTGGAGAAAACATTCCTGTTTCCTTGTATTATTTTAACGAGACATCGCGTGAGTTTCCTCTTTACTTTTATTATCTGCAATAGTTAATCTAATTAATATTTCATTCAGTTTACGAAAAAAAAATGTTACTTATCTTTATTCAGAAAATATTTTAATAACATTTTTCTTTTTTTTTTTTTTTTAGTGAGAATTTTATTAAATAAAACTTGTCAATCTACGTAGATCAGGGGAGATTATAGAGAGGTTATTTTGAAGGGGCTCCCTTCTTCTCCCTCCCCCTCACCTTTTCATCATCTTTTCAAATATTATTTTTTTTTTTTTTTTTTTTTTTCCAAAACAACCCTCCCCTTCAAAAAAAAATTTTTTTTTTTTTTTAAAAAAAAAAAAATCCCCCCCCCCCCTCCACCCCCCCCGGGGGGCGCCCCCCCCCCCCCCCCCCCCCAACCCCCCCCCCCCACGAAGAAAAAAAACTATAAATTTTTTCTATTTTTTCTGAATAAGATATATATTACCTTTGCATAAATTTTTTTTATGAATCAACATGTTATATTTTTAGAAAAAAAGTTGAAAATAAAATAAGTTCCGGCCCGAGAGTAAGAGGAAAAGAAGAAATAAGGAAAAAAAATCAAACAAAACAGGCATCTTTTGAATGTATTGAAAAAAAAAACAGGCGAGATCCATCCCCACCTGAAAAGATTTTTGTCACTAGCTTTCCAGTCAAGGGCGGATACAAGGAGGGGGGTGGTAATCCCCCCCCCAGAGATTTGAAAAAATACTTTTTTTCGAAAAAAATTTATTTTTAATGTAAAATTTTAAAAATTAATCTAGCATAACTAGAGAATTTGGCTGGGGTGGGCCATGGGACCAGCTATCCTCCGGGGGGCCTGGATAGCCCCATTTTTCTTGGGATAGGGAGCTTTCTGGGGGGCGGGGCGCCCCTAGTTACGCTCATGGTCATAGCTCTGAAGATGAAGTGTTAAGTCGAAATGCGCATAAACTAAAATAAAAACCTTTTGAAACAACCTAGTGTTTTCCATTTATCTATAATTAGATAATTTAATGTAATTTAACGTATTTTTATTTAAAAAAATGAAAATATCATTTAATTTATTTTCTAAATAATACTATTAAAAAATTAAATGAATAATTTTTCTCTAAGAAAAAATTTAATTTGGCTTAATTCGAGTTAATCCGATCAACTAGTTCTTATGTCATTTGTGTGTGTGTGTGCTGTCCCCGGCAGTGGCGTACCGAGGTGGGGGCGGAGGGGGAGGTCCGCCCCAGGCCCCGAGCTGGCATAGGCCTCCATATATTAAAAAAAAAAAAAAAATTTAATGAAAATTTCTCTTTGAGAGGCTCCGGGGCCCTCAGGGCTCAAGTAATAACGGAAAAATTTAGATTAAAAAAATAAAAAAACAAAATTTAATGAAAATTTCTCTTTGAGGTGTTCTGACCCCTTGGGGTTCAGGGATATACGGTATTTTAAAAATATTTTTGTGAGTGGAGGAGAGGAATATTTAAAGATGAGCACCCCCCCCCCAAAAAAAAAATTCAATATAAGGCCCCCTCTTCTAGTGCCGCCCCAGGCCCCCAACTGCCTCTGGGAGGGGGAGTGACCAGGAACTCTGGATCTCCCTTTAATCAATCTACCGCCAATGATCCCTTTTATTAAAATTTTTCCGGATTGTCAATCAATATTTATAAATTTATTTATAAAAACGACCACTTAAAGCCCTTGGCCGAAACATGGAGTAACCCTAAATATAAGATTTTATTTTTATACATTATAGGCCTACTTTATCTTTAAAGAGTCTAATAAAAAATATTCTATTTCTAATTTAATATGTTTATATTTTAGGTGGAAGAATTGGTTTCAAATTCTCAACTCAATATTAGCAGCGAAGAGCAAGTTTTTGCTGCAGTAATTAGCTGGCTTAAACATGATCTATCAAAAAGAGAAAAGGATGCATATCGGGTATGTAATATAAAATTGTCTTGTGGAATCTGACAAATTAATCTATTACAGAATTTTAATGTTCCATTTTTTTTTGTTAGAAAGTTAGGAAGTTAATTCTCTCGGCTTTTTTTTAAACATTTTTTCAATATTTTTTTTTTAGTTGTTGCGACATGTCCGTCTACCCTTAACAAGAAGAGATTTTCTCATGTCACATGTCGATAGAGAAGATCTCATGCGTGGAGGGGATTGCAAGGAACTTCTTCTAGAGGCAATGCGTTATCACTTGGCACAGGAGGATCGAGCAGCTTTAGCAACAGAAAGGACTGAGCCGAGAAGACCTTGCGGACTTCGGCCTTATATTTTTGCTGTTGGTAAGTCTGAACGAATTTTATCCACTCAATCCTTTTTAAAGTAGATAACGTAAAGCTCTGCACTTTAAGAGCATGAAAATTTATTGTGGTTGAATTTATTTTTATAATTTTATATTTGTATTGATTGATATATAAAATTTAAGACATTTTTTTTTTTTTTTGAGAAAGCCTGTATTTCTCCCATTTTATTCCTTGGTTTTACTCTTTTTAACGCTTTTTTTTCTACTTTTTATATTTTTGTTTTTCCACATTTCCTATACATTATTATAGTTCATATATGAGAGACATGCACTTAGGTCTGGCACTTTCTAGCAGATAGTTAGATATAGCATGACAATGCTTTATTTTTTTTTATTTTACTTACTCCTCTTTTTTTAGTCTTTTTGGCATCTTTGGCATCTGGCATATAGGCGACGATATAGTAATACGATTTAAACTTTCGACCGTTGGTTCTCGTTGAAACATTTTGTAAATTAAAATTAAATATACAAATTAAACACTAGGTTATTTGTTTCAAAGGTTTTATTAATTAAAAATTAACCTTGATAGTATTTCACAATGTTCGACAATTTGTCAAATAGTATCAAGTTTATTTTTATTTACATTTAAGGATTCTTGCTGTGTAGACATTTAATTGATTGAAGAAATCAACCTTACTCCTTTATTACAAAACGTTTCGGCCAATTTTATTGTGAATCCTATACAACTGAAGCACAATAAAATTGACCGAAAAGTTTTGTACTAATAAGAGAAAGTAATACAATACAATTTTTGGTTAGGGCCCGAGGCTGCCTGTGCATATAACCGCCTCTGAGCTTCACTAATGTTGCCCGTTGCATGTCTCTAACACCACCTGATGCTGGCACGGCTTTATTTTTTTAAGCTTTGCATGTCTCAAAGAAAGGTGGTGTCTCGTAGTTAATTCGTTGGTGTTTGGTGGTGATCCCAGTGAGTTGTCGTGGCCTGTGTTCAGGAGGAGGCAGCCTCTTCGCCATTCATAGCGAGTGCGAATGCTACGATCCTGAACAGGACAAATGGTTCGCCACAGCTCCTATGCTGGGCAAAAGAAGTCGATCTGGTGTTGAGGGTCTTGACAGAAATCTCTACGTGATTGGCGGGTAATTCTTAATTTTTTATTAAATATGTGAAATAGTCATACATAGCTTGATTTTTTTTTACCATTCTAACAATTTCTATTTTCAGTTATGATGGTGTTACGGATTTGGCTACTGGAGAACGATATGATCCACAGACAAATACATGGACCCAAATCACGCCAATGGGCACAAAGAGAAGTTGTTTAGGTATATAATAAGTTAGATTTGATTTGTATATTTCAATACTGATTAAAGATAATTTTGTTTAGGTTTATGCAACATGGCTGGATTGATTTATGCGTGTGGAGGCTACGATGGAAGTTCCTGCCTTGGATCTGTTGAGAGATTTGATCCGCTTGCTGGGATTTGGACCTCTTGTCCAGCTATGAATACACGACGTCGTTATTGTAGATTAGCTGCTCTTGGTAAATGAATATTCTCATTAATTTCATTTTAATTCAAAATTATTTATTTTTGGTAAATATTTTTCTCTTGTAAAGCTAAAACTATGTGAAGATGGATGGCTAAGAATTGCAAGATTTGTACATTCGATCTTTAAATTGATTTTAATTTTGAATTCAGCTTGCTACAAAAAAATATCATATCTAACATCATATTTCTTAAGACATTGGTAATCTATCCAGTTACACAGAACCATCCCAGGGAGGCCCCTCCCCCCATCCCTGTAATCTCAAAAAATTATAAATAAAGAGAAATATGATGTTAAAATTTTTAATACCATTAGCATCTTCATTTCCTTATAAATGACATAGGCCTAATAAATGTACCGAAACTTTTCCAGCTGATTGGTAAAATCATTCAGAGAGCATTTTTTCTTGGCTGCCTCTGCCTCCATACATCATACATGAAATAATTACATCCACAACTTTCACCTTAAATAATTTTCTAAGTATATCAAGAAATTTATTTAAACCCAATAAGTTATTTTTAGAGAAGATCTATACTTGTATGAACCAGGGCATCGCAGGGGTGTCGATGGCTTTTAAAGGATGAGGCGCGTTGGGGTCCCCCCATTTACATATTGTAGGAAATATAAATTTTGGTTGAGAAACTCAAAGAAGGAAGACGAAGTGCAGGAATTTTAAGGAAAAATCCAAAATGTTAGGATAGTAGAATGGTAGGAGTATCACAAGATTGTGTTAGGGGTTTATGAGCTCGCGAACTCCTAATTTAAAAAGAAATCCAAGATGTTGAGCAGATATTCATTTGTTTATTTCAGATAATTGTATATATGCCCTTGGCGGATTTGATTCAAGTAATTATCAATCAAGTGTAGAGAGACTTGATCCCCGAACTGGTCAATGGGAGGCATTACCTGCAATGACATCAAGACGAAGTAGTTGCGGTGTAGCTGCACTTACTGGATATGTCTATTGTGTTGGAGGAAACGATGGGACGATGTGTATGTCAAGTGGAGAAAGGTTCAATCCTAGGACTCACAATTGGGAACCAATTGCTTCCATGAATTCGCGCAGGTAATTTTCAAAATGAATTAGGTTAAAAATTCATTCAAAAATTAAAGATAATAATAATGAAATTTCTTTTAATAGGTCGACACATGAAGTGGTTGCCATCGATAGATATTTATATGCCGTTGGAGGAAACGATGGGAGTTCTTCTCTAAATAATATAGAGCGTTATGATCCAACTACTAATAGGTGGCTTCAAGTAAGTTCAATGCTTATGAGACGAAGTTCTGTTGGAGCTGCTGTCCTTCACTGCCTGGATTTGGAACGAGCTCTTCGTCTTAAATGTTAAACGAAAAAATATCCTTTTTCAATGTAGTAAGATATTTATGTTAACATTTTACAATTCAAGAAAAAGAACGATAAAAGTCCATTTTATCTTTTCTAATGATGTTTACAAGATAGAACTTGGTAAAGGGGAAAATGGGGGTCTGGCTACGGCCTTCCAACCATGTATTTGTATTTGCGTAAATGAATTTAGTAGAACTGAAAGACCCATTGGGATCTTAAGTTGAAATAGATATAGTTTCAATAAAGTGAGTTCTCAAATGGGAGCTGTTGAAATTTAACAGAAATGTGGACACCGCGTTCGTGAACACAGCTAAATTTCTCAAATCTATTTTATTTAAATCATTCTCATCGGGGATATGAAAAATTTTTCAAAATGGACTTTGATTTTTCTTTCACTTGGCCCCTTTAAGGTACAATTATTAAAATGTTATACAAATAATAATTGGAAGGTAAAGAAGAAACAATAAGCCTTTTTTCCTCTCGTAATTCTTCAAATACTGCGAGAGTCTTGTACTTTTGCCTTTATTTTCTCTACTAGTGACACCTACTTAGATTATATAAATTATATATATATATCAGGGCCGTATGCAGAAAATTTTTTCGGAGGTGGGGTCTGATGATCCTCCTCTCAAATGAATTAATTTGAAAGAATATTTTTAATTTCTAACAGTATTTAAAATTTTACACCAAGTTTCTCTCCACAGTATATATTTCTCTTTATTTATAATTTGTCGGAATTTCGAGGGTGGAGGGGGAAGTTGGACTCCCAAATCCCTCCTGGGTACGGCCCTATATAAATATACTTATATAATTATTAAATTGAGGAATAAATAAAATCATATTTGGCCAGATGTGTAATTAATAGCAGCTGATTAAAATTCCAGATATTTCTGGTATATTTTCAACTCTCATTCATTTAATTGTTTCTTTAATACACTTTTGAGGGAATATTAATGAGAAGGAATGCTAATAAGCAGGGGAGAGGAAGAAGAGCGGCGGCTGCGCCAGATCTCACACTATTACTTGGTAACTAAATATGTTAGACAAAAAAATGACAATGTGTGAGGAACGACTAAATCAACTGACAACACCCAACATTCTGAATTTGCTAATGATCAATCGAACAATCTTTTGTGAATGCATTTTCACCGTCAAAGCATTTATCACAATAAAAGGATTGGTATTTATTCCTCAAAATTATTATTTGCATTCCACATCTTCATCTTATTGAAATGGTTCAAATAAAATTTCCTGATAATTCAAAAATAATATTCATTACATTAATTAGAGTCTTCATTTGATTAATTGGATATTATTTTTGAATAAAAAAGTTTATAAAAGACCTATTTATTGACTGGTGCTTTTCAGTCTTGTTTGAAATTCAAGCCCTGTCTAGGCTGTATTATAAATTTAAAGATGCAAAAATTAATTATATCTCTACAATAATTACTTATTTTATCTTTATATTTTTTCTTACTTTTATTAAAATCTCAACTACTATAAACTATGGGCCTAAAAAGTCAATTTCACTCCCTTTTTCAGTATTATTTAATATTTTATTTGAAATATGCCTGTGAATATTAAAATTTTTTAGCTAATTTTGCTAAAGATGATATCATCATATCGTAGCTCCATTTTTATATTCAGATCTTTTTTATAAACATTTATATGATTTTTAGTGAATAACAGATCTGAAGTTGCCTTGTGATTTTTCTGCAAATTATACTGCCATTAAACTAATAGAATAAAATTTATTTGATGAATATATACCTAGATATGTGTGTGTATGGAATAAGTTTACATTTTTTTCTAATGAACAAAATTGATAAATAAAAATTAAATAATTACAAAATTATTTTTAACCTACCGAATTGTTTGTGATAACTTGGAATATTTTGATAAGCATACAGTGACTAAATATTTTTAAAATTTAAATGTTAATGGGTCGTTTTGACCTATCCCAACATTAAAATAGCCTCCCTATGGGGAAATACATGGTGTGTGTCCTTCAGCTATTTTAATGCTAGGAAGGCTATTTTAATGTTGGGGTAGGTAAGTTATCAAAACGACCCATTGTTCAAAATATTTTTATAAGTTATGTATAAATATTTTCTTTTTATATTTATATTCAGAGTGTTTTACTCGTATTATTATTTTGTATAAAAAATTAAAATATTCTAGGGATCTATTTTATTTGGACACTCTTCTTTTCTTAATTAAGTTCCCAACTCGTGTTGGAATATTAAGAATGTGTCTCATTTTTAAATTTTGCAACTTTCAGATCCCTAAATTATATATATATATATAAGTGGCATATGCTTCTTATAAAATAAAATGAGGTTTTTTTAAACTCACTTAAATGAGAGTTTTGATTTATTCAAACCCATGTATACGTTAAATTAAAAATACTTTTATTGAAAATTAAATATTTATATTAAGAAGCTAATAAATAATTTTTTCTCTCAGATTCGTATGAAATTTCAGATTATTTATTATATTAAAAAATAATATATATATAAAGAATATGCACTTTTTTAATATTTCACATTATTATTATTATTGTATATCTTTTTTTGTTTTATAATTAACAAAAATATTAATGATTGAAAGTAAATTTTTTTAACAAATTTGCTTTCAATTCTTATTTAAAAAACTTAATTTAAATAAATCTAATTGTGAAAATTTATATTTAAAATTAAATGACTTAAAAAGTCTAAAAATATATATTATTAATTAAAAAAACTAATCCATATATAATTGAACAGTAATAACACTTCTTATGAAAATAAGTAGAAATTATTTTTAATGTAATCCGTTCTCATAAGAAAGAAATTATTTTTTATTTTTAATATTTATTTAATTGTTTTTGAGACACGACTTGGCTAGAAGTAGACTGTCAAGACATGACTAGAAAATTTTGCACTAAAATTGGTGTTTATAAGATATTATGTTTGTATCTTTAGATCCCCGTTCGCTCCTACTTGATTTGAAAAGCTTCCCATTTTTATATTTTCATTTTATATATTTCACAAGTAGCTGTTACAGTAGAGTCTTGCTAATCCGGCAAATCCCGTTTAGGCCGGATCAGCAAGACTCTACTGTATTTATTTTTTGTGAAAGAATTGGCCTTGCCCCTCTAGCTATGACATAGCCTATTATTAATATAATTAATCAGAGAACGGATTTCTTTAAAATATTTTACTTTATTTAAGAAATTTTACTGTGATGTGAAAAGTTTAGAAATTATGAAAAGGTTTTGTAACATTAGCTTTATATTAATTATTTACTATTTTTCAAAAATATCATCAAAAATTTACTATAAAGCATAATGTTACAAGGGACCAAAGATTTGCATTGAATGTCTAAAGCATAAAAATTATCCTGGTAGTATTCTATATTCAAATTGATATTTTAAGAAAAGACTGGATATTTTGCTGATAACTATCGTCTGTCTCTCTTTTAAAGACGCTTCATTTGATAACTTTTAATAAAAAAAAAAAAATGTAAAGCTTTTGACGTTCTTGCATTATCGAATTTATATAAATAAACTAAAAATAATTTTCCGCCTTTTTTTATTTCATAAATTTTGTTTTAGATTAAATAACCACAATTAATCTCCATTCATTAAAAAAATCTCTTTGTTGTCGCAAGCGGGTGGATACCCCCCCCCTCCCCCCCCCACCACCCTTGCATGTATAAAAGCTAAAAGCAAAAACTTTCACGAGTTATTTCACTTAGGCGACTTTAGACATAACTTAAAACACATGAGGCATTAAAATTATTGATGATAAGACTACTCAGAAAATTTTTCCAATTTATCTTACCTACCGAACAGGGGATCTCAACTTTTTAATTACTATAATTACAACGACATAGGTCAAAACTAATGAATCCTAATTTTAAATGGTACAAAGGTGCGTGTTTGCCTAATAAAGGTAGTTGGAGTTCAGTAGCTAAATCAGCGAGAAGAGATTCACCCCCCCCCCCCTTCAGAAGAGTCCTTAGGCCATGCGTTTGGGAATGTCCTTCAAAACTTTATTTCCCCATTTTAAAAGTTGTTTGCATTTGTTATTTGAATCCCGAAGGATACCGTTTAATGCCAAAATGAAGTCCCTTAAAAAAAAACATCTGGTGTGATGGTCGCACATCACACAACTTTCTCTTACCTTCAGTGTTCTGTCCTTCTTACGCCAAATTTTTTGTGTTGAGATATATTTAATTTGAGAAGAAATTTCTTCCTCCTCGCATTTGTTTCGGGGTCTCGGGGTGCTAATTTTGGGAGTTTTCAGCGGCAGTGGCGTCATTTGGGGGGGGGGGCAGGGGGGGCATTTGCCCCCCCCCCCAAGGGCTCTGATTTTTATAAAATTTTATATTATTCTAAATAAAATGCTCCAAAATACATCTACGAGTATACAAACTGTACAAAATTAAACAATTAATTAAATTAAATATGTTTTGGCTAAATTTGAGTACCCATTTGTAAGTAAATTTTAAGAAAAAAAAAATGTTTGCCCCCCCCCCCCCAAGAAAAAATTTGCCCCCCCCCCCCAAGAAAAAGTTGAAATGACGCCACTGTTCAGCGGCCACAATTTTGAAGCTATAGACCTCAAATTTTTTTTTTTAAATTAAAGCTATTTAAATTATCTACAACTTATAGAAGCCCTTTTTTTGATTTTCGAAAAAATAAATTTTTTTTTAGATTAATCGCATTAAATAAAAGATATTTTAAAAAAATTGGCTCTATATCTTATAGATAATTAAATTAGTAATCATTGTGTTAAAAATAATTAATTTTTTACCCTTAGTTAGCCGGAATCTTTAAAATGAAATGAAATAAATCCCTTGTATCCCTATGGGAAAAACTAACGCCATCTCTTGCCGCCTCGAGTAACTAGGTAGTGAATCGTGTTCTAATGGCTTTTCGAGACGCGCACCTTAAAAAGTGATTAAATAAATTTTGAGGAGGAAAAAATTAGCCATTAGAAAAATGATATTTGCGAAGCTGCCAAGAAAATAATGAACATTTTTTGCCATTTATTTTCCTGAGTTGTCATTAAAGATTAGATAAAATATAATAAATTAACAAGATCAATTGAAAGAAAATATTTTTTTTATTAATTCAAAATACTTGGTTATTTTAAATTTAAAAAATGGCGCGATTTTAAATTGAAATCAGCTTTCAATTTTATTCCCTCTTTTCAAATGTCAAGTTCCGGTAGTTTGCAAAAATAAAATTAAAAGACATATTTAGGTTAAGTTTAATTTTGTGATATTAAATAAATGATTATTTAATTTATAAAGTTTAGTAAATGAAATAATTTAAAATCATTTTTAAAAACAATTGACCAAGAGTAATATTTATTTTTTTATTTATATAATATTATTTTCAAAGATGTATACATTGAAATTTTTTCAAAAAAATCATCTTATTTTACATGAAAAGAACTCAATTTTATTAAATTTTTATAGAACATTTCATTCATCAAAGAAATTATTCGCTAATCCTCGACTTTCCCCTCAAGAGGTAATTATTATCCTTTAAATTTGTAGTCTATGAATTAGCCTTAATGTAATATAATTTATTATCTCAGGTAACTTCTATTCTACGGGCAAACGAGCATACTCAGGAATTTAATTTCCCAGGATCTGTTAAATCATATGACTCCAATCAATTGCCATCAAATAATCCATTAGAAGACACCAGATCCGAAGCAAGGTGTAGATTAACTACAGGTAATGAATTCTTGAATTGCTGAGTATATATATATTTTACAAGTGATGCTGAGAGAATTATAGTAGAAAAAACGTTGCTAAATCTTTGACAAGAATATAGGAAAAAACCAAATGAGATTAATTTTATTATTAAAATAAAGAAAATCCATAATTTTGGGACGCAGCCCGCCTTGTTATTAGGAAATCCAACTAATTAACTTGTATATATTGTAATGAATATACCAAGTTATTTTTTTCTCAATCTTATTTCCTATTAATTCATTGAGACCTTTCCGTGTTTTTTTTATTATTGTTACTCTCTTCTATTTTTAGCATCCAACATCATTCATCACTTTAGTCTATTACAATATTGTTTATACTTTGATCGTTAAGACTCTTATAAATTTTCCCCCAGCAGCAAGAATGTCAAAATGCCCTTAGTTGTCGAATGATAAAAATCTACATGTACTATGTTATATTTTTTAAACTAGCTGTTTAATATAAATATCATTCTCAATGTGATTTTCAGTGACCATTTCACATTATTGATTGAATATTTTTTTTATCTCAATATTAAAAACCCATGCGTTTTCTACTTGTGATTATTTTATTGTTTTTATAAAAGAAAATGAAAATTTTCTAGGTTTGAACCATGAAAGTTTTCATTAAAAAAAATATATTTTTTTTAAAAACAATAAAATAATCACAAGTACATGTAGAAAACGCATGGGTGGGGGACTTAATTGTCCCTCACTGTACCTGGCTGCCTGCCCCTGTTATCTTTTATTTTCAATATATATCATATAATATATAAAGTGTGATCGCTGAGATTAAAAAAAAAAAAGAACACTGACGATAGAGGAATGAATCCAAATAAAAGACTGTTTTCTGCCTATTCTATTAACTAGAATTTGAACATGATCTTCTTTAAAGATGCTTTCTAGAATCACATTTATTTAAAAACACTTTTTTTCTGTGGGGACGTTTATTTTTCTGAATAAAATAAAATAGGCCTATTTGTTTCCCAAACAAATATATACTGTATATAGGCCTATCTAAATTTGTATTTTTTCTCTCCTTTGATTCCCTTTGTATTAGAAGAAATTCTGTAAAATGTATATAATATTAAAATAAATATAAATCTAGTTTTATTGGTTCAGGTTCCTTGAAAGGGGAGGGTTGGCGGATTGGATCCCAACACTATATCTATAACATTAATATTTATTTCTTTAAGTTTAATCAATCATAATGTTTCTTTTACAGGAATCCTGTTAGGAGTTTTTGATGGCCACGCTGGTGCTTCATGTGCTCAAGTTCTTTCCAAACGATTATTTGATTATATAACTGCTTGTTTATTGCCTCCTGATTTGTTACAAAAATATCTTCATTCTCTTGAAAAAGAAATTGTGATGGAACTTGTCGAATATTATAATGATAAAATTGATCTGGTCAGTGAATTAAAAGTTCTACATAAAAAAAGCTTTTTTGAATTTGTAAAAGAACTTTCTATTAAACAAGGAAAGGATTTTAAAATGAAGGAAGCTTTAGAGAGAGCTTTTATTAGAATGGATGAAGATTTATCTAGAGAAGCTTTAATGAACATTAACGAAAATATAAATATGACGACATTATCGGTTGCCATGTCCGGAGCGGTTGCCTGCGTGGCGCATATTGACGGACCTCACCTTCATATTGCAAGCACAGGGGATTGTCAAGGTGTCCTTGGTGTTCTCAACGATGCTAATAATTGGACAGCTAAAAGACTCACCAAAGAACATAATACTGATAATCAAGGTGAAGTGGAAAGAATTCTAAACGAACACCCTAATCACGAACGCGATACTGTTATAAGAATGGAGAGACTTTTAGGACAGCTAGCGCCTCTTAGAGCATTTGGAGACTTTCGATATAAATGGAGTAAAGATCTTCTTTTAAAATATGCTCTGCCATATTACGGTGACCATATTATGCCTCCCGATTATCATACGCCTCCATATCTGACTGCCAAACCTGATGTCTCACATCATAGACTAACTCCTAGAGATAAATTCCTGGTTCTAGCTTCGGATGGTCTTTGGGATATGATCTCACCTTTACAAGTGGTTCGTTTAGTTGGTGAACATATGAGTGGTAAAGTAACGTTAAGTCCTTTTAGAATTCCAAAAAAGAACATGAAAATAAGTGATATCAATAAAATGTTGCTATATCGAAAAGAAGGTTTGGCTACAAAACCCATCGATACAAATGCAGCTACTCATTTACTTAGAAACGCACTTGGCGGTACGGAATATGGAATTGACCATTCGAAACTCTCCCAGCTCCTATCGATGCCTGAGAAAATTGTTAGACTTTTTAGAGATGATATTACAATAACAGTTGTCTTTTTTGATTCTGAATTTTTAAGACATTGTCCAAAATAAATTATTTATTATTTAATTGTTATACAATCGATGAAGAATTGTCAATGTTTTGATTGTTTATAAAAAAAGGATTACTTTTTTATATTTTGGATTTATTTGACAGTAAACTATACCAATTACCCAATGGCCTTAGGCTGGAATAAATTAAAAACAATATAGTATATTATATATTGTCGTTGTGGATTATAACTGTGAGCACCACAGCTATTAATGCTGCTGGAGCGTTCAAATATGAACGGGATGGACGTTTTAAAACCATAATTGTCAAACACTTTCCCTCCACGGTCTACATTTTTTCATCCTGGTGCCTTTTCAAAAAAAGAACTTTTGCTTGGCGAGGTAACCACTCCGGCCTGAAGTCTGGTTGATGCGGCTCATTTCCTACAGGCTCTCTGATCCACTACTATTACTACCCAAACGCACTGATCTTGGGGAACACTCTTCCCCATTCTATTGTTGGAGTATGTGATAAATTCAGAGAGCCTGGGACATTTACTGCATAACTGTTCGGGAGTGGATGCGCTGCCAACTAAAAATCTCAGGATGCTTTTAAAAAATTCAAAAAACTATTAGTCTTTAGTTTCCGGTACAGGGCCACAGACAGACCTGACGGGCCCAAGGGCTACTTAATAATACGCCCCCCTCCCCCTCCACTCAAAGTTTTTTTTTAGTATGTAAAAGGTTATTATTGCCTTCATGCCAACAATTTTTTTAGTTTTTGACACAATTTTTGAAACAGTTACTCATAGTTTATAATGTTTATTTAAATAAAAAAGTTATTTAAAAATTTGTCCAAATTCCCTAAGTGTTGCCATAATTTATTGAGGACAGATGATTACCGTGGGGGATACATATCATTACTAACAATATCCCAAAGAATTATTTATTTCAAAAGTATTGACCCTGCGATGAAATCATTTGGTTCAGAAATATATAACGAGAACATAATTATTTCAAGAGATGCGAATGAAATCAGGACAAATCATTGATTGTTACTTTTTCTCTGTCTTGAATTTAATCTTCTCATTTCTGTATTCTTACTCTATCTCTCTGTGATTCGAACAAGAACTTCTCATTCCTCTTCTAGCTCTGACCAACAAGTTCATCAATTGCTTTTCTATTTATTAGTATTTTTACTTTCTCTTACTCTATATATGAAATATATAGAGAGAAAGTATTTGATTCATGTCAAAAATTCGATGTCGAGATTTTTTAATATGACTTTCTTTACTTGGGTATAATTTCCTCTTCTTGACTCTTAATACATAACTTTTTATTTTGTTTTTTGGGGCCTCGAGTAGGTCGCGAACCCTTGCCTGTCCGGTGCATAGGTCGGTTATGATGGCGCGATCGTTTGCGGCAACCGCATGCCGGGTTTGGAATGGCCTCCCTTCCTAGATCCGGGGATGTCCTGATATTGGCGTATTTAGACGCCTCACTTTTAGACTGATGGTTGGAGCTGGTCCCTGATCAGGGCGAAGGGCCTGCGGCGTGTGAGGCCTGGGGGTTCTGGCTTTGTGGGGGGGGGGGGGGGTGATGATCGGCGGCTCGCGTTTTGCCTTGTTAGTTATGTCTGATTTTACCTCATGTACACATAGCCCTATGTACAGTTGAATAAATAAATCTTCTTTCTTCGCCTTTATTATTCCCGCGATGCGGGGTCGGTTGTCGAATAAATAAATAAATAAATAAAATACTCTTATTTTGCTGTACCAGTACTAGCTGTTACAGGTACTTGTTCGTACCCGATACTTTTATCTGATACTTTTGTACCCGATACAAATTTCACCCAGCAACGCTTACTTTACATTCGGTTTGTTCGTTTATCGCAATTGGATGCCCATTGGCTTACAAGGGCTTAAGGTGCGCGTCTCGGGGTGCTAATTTTGGGACTTTCCAGCGGCCACAATTTTGAAGCTATCGACCTCAAATTTTTTTTTTAGATTAATCGCATTAAATAAAAGATATTTTAAAAAAAAGGAGCTCTATAAGTTGTAGATAATTAAATTAGTAATCATTGTGTTAAAAAATAATTAATTTTTTGCCTTTAATTAATTAGCTGGAAAGTCTAGAATGGAATGGAACAAGTTACGTGTATTCCAATGGGGGAACACTAACGCCATCTCTTGCCGCCTCGAGTCAATCGTGTTTTAACGGTTTTTCGAGACCCGCATTGGAAATCGATTTTCTGTAGTTTGAAGTTAGAGACAAGTTAGCGCCGTATTAAAAATTTTTAATTTAAAAATTCCCACTTCGATCGAAAAGTTGAGTTTTTAGCAGAGAGGTTTTTAGCGTGGAAAAGTGGCTGACTACTTTATCAAGTCCCACCCTTGCGTTTTCTACTTGTGATTATTTCATTGTTTTACTTAATTTTGTCCGTCACTGATCATTTTTGCAAATTAAAATTTCACGGTGATCTTAGTTTTTAATTAAAAGAAATAATTTTTTATTTATTAATCCCGCCAACTGAGCTCAAAATTTTGTTAAATAAAAATGTTATTTACCTACATTTATCAATATTTTATTTATATTAAAGCTTTTATTGTATATGAATTTCAAAAACTTTTAAATCAACAAATTATTGAACCAACCTTTAGAGAGTCGGCTGAATTAAATAAAAATTAGTTCTTTCTTTTAATTAAAAATTGATTTATATATTTTATTAAAATACTAAAATAAATAAATATTTAATATTTTATTTGAAATTAACCGAAAAAATATTTTGATTTTTTTGGTATATTTTAGCAAGTGATTGAATCAACTTTTATAAAGGAACCCTTACACGATCAATCAGACTGTCAGTATTTGAGCAAATTGGCGTTTTGATTGAACGTGTATGGGCAAGACTGAAGGACTGAAGCCCGTGACTGCAGTGGCGTAGTGAGCTTAACTCGCGCCCGGAGCACAATACCTTTTTGCCCCCCCCCCCCCCATTCGAAAACTATATATTATATATAAAATATACTCGCAAATTAATAAATAAATAACGTAAAATAAATAAAGTCAGAGGCTTAAGCTAGGCTTTAAATTTGAGACAAAAAATGTAGTTGAGAAAACAAGACTAGATGTTGAAATGTATATGATCATCCAGAAATCAATCAATTATAATAAAAATAAAAAATTATCCAGCAATTTTTTGTTTTGCCGACCATTTGGCGCCCCTTTGTGAGTAGCGCCCGGGGCATGATGACCCCCCTTGCTCCCCCCTCGCTACGCCACTGCGTGACTGACGAATTTCTAGATATTTTGAAATCCGAGCTTCAGTCAAGGAACATGGAACAGGACCAAAGAAAAAAGTGGAGGGGGTATTGACCAGCTCAGTCTGAATTGAGTGTGTATTTTAAAAAAATTTGAGGTCGATGGCTTCAAAATTGTGGCCGCTGGTAACTCCCAAAATTAGTACCCCGAGACGCGCACCTTATAGAATTATTAATACTTATTTTCGAAAAAAAAAAATTTTTTTTTTAGATTAATATCTCATTAAATAAATATATTTTAAAAATGTAAAAAAGGGGCTCTATAAGTTGTAGATAATTAAATTAGTAATCATTGTGTTAAAGAATAATTAATTTTTTGCCTTTAATTAATTAGCTGGAAGCTCTAGAATGAAATGGAATAAGTCCCTTATATTCCTATGGGGAACACTAAGGCCATCTTTTGTCGCCTAGAGTAACTCGCTAGCCAACAGCGTTCTAACCGTTTTTCGAGACGCGCACTTTAAGGGAATTATTTTATTATTGAAGTGAAATAATAAAATACATTAATATCTAAAAACTATATTCTATTTATTTTGCAAGGATTAATGGATAATATACATCATATCAATCTTTAGATATTCATTATAATATTTTTGTTAGTCACTATTATATTAATCTGTACAATAAATTCTTTTAAAGCTTATTTTAATAAAATAGTTTTTATTAATTTAAATAAATTATATATAAAAAATTAGTAAGTGCAAAATCAAAAGTATATACAATTTTTTTTTTTTTATTTTGGAATAATTCACATATGGAATCATTTAAAAATATCAAAAATTCTTTTCCATATTTAGGATATTTTTAAACTTAAAAAAATAAATTTTATCTAATAAAGAGTATACATATATAAATGAACATGAAGCAGCATAATACCTACTTTATTTTAAAATTTATTATAAATGTCTTAATTACATTTTTTAATAGTTTGTAATGATAAATTTAATGTAACTTGAAAACCAAACAGTAGTAGGGAGAAAAAGTAGGCAATATCTGTTAAAAAAGTAAAAGATGAAAATAAATTTTAATAAGTTTCTATTTGACCTATAGAAAAAAAAGATATTTACCTTATTGAATTGAGAAATAACACCTTTAACCCTCTTGACCAAAATCTTCTGTAAATTTATCTAATTTAGCCAAATCTTCATCATTAACAGTTGGTTTGGATGTGGACAATGATTTTAGCATATCTCCCTAGAAATATAATATTAGTTTAATTAATATACAAGGAGAATCAAAAAAACTTAAAAATTATGTATTAGAATCTATTAAATAGAAAAAATTGTTTAAGATAAGCAAATTTGAGGGAGTTTGCGTTTTGAGAGGGCAAATCGCACCCCCTGGACTCGAACCAGATTTCGCATCTGACCGACTTCCTTTATCCTAGGTGCTGCCCAATCAACAGCCTATAGAGCGTTCCTTGAAAAATCTCAAAAAAAAAAAAAAAAAAAAAAAAAAAAAACTATTTTACATAAAGTTCTTACTGTAATTAAAAAGAAAATTTTTTTGCAATTTTAAATATCTTATTATAATAAATAAAACCGCGGTTCTTTTTTTTTAGATGATGATTAAGACTTTTCAAAAATACGTCAAAGAATTGGAGATTTAGTCCAGTCAAATAAGCTCAAAAAAGAGGCAAACTGCGGAATTTTTCTGAACAAGCTGAAAATTGGTACACACTTTCGTTTTGGCATTCTAGAGACTGGGAAAAAAATCTCATATAATATCGTGTCTGCGTCACAGGATATTCGAGGTCAAAGGTACGAAAATCGGTTTTTTGTGATTATCTCATTTTCTATGGAAGATACGACATTTAAGGTTATTATGAAATTTGTAGAGTATAAAATTACCTACAATTTTCATATCAAGCATTTTTTCGTATCTTCAACCGTTCTCGAGATAGAGCGCGGAGAGTGCAAGCGCGCACCCGTATACAGGTGTATATAGAGTAAAGGCGGGGCCAAGAATATATTTTATTATTTAAAGCTAATAATTCCATTAAAATATTGTTATTATTATTATTATTATTTATACATTTTATTAATAAATTCATTTATTTATAACAAATACTCCAGTATTTTATTTATTATTTATGAATAAGAAATTCATGTAATAGCGTTATGTAAACTACGGAGCTAGGTATATATTTTGATATGCTAAGTAATAATAATCTATGATTTTAATTATCGCCATCCCTCTCTATTAGTATTCGAAAAATGTTTTTTATATTTTCAAAAAAAAAAAAAATTGGAGGAGATGGAGGACTCTAATTAGGGTTTTAAATAGCCAGGATCAAACCCGAAAATAGAAGAGATTTGGTAGTCTATTACTGTAAAGATGTTGAGTAAGTAAAGTGCTTTCTAATTCCCAAAAGAAACTTAGAATTTAAAAACACTCACACTTTTTTCTCATTCACACTCACACACACACATACACACAGTCTTTTCGGCAACTTAGGCCATTTAAGACTTTAAACGATAACCGTTATTATTTATAATATATATAAAATTGAATTCATTAGAACAAGTAAACAAAATGAGGGAGCTTTCTAGTCCAGTTTATATGGAAGAGGAAGTAAACATAAACTCAAATGAGATAGGAACTACCTCTTATAGTGATCAGTGTTTTGGAAAAGAATTAAAACTCCAAAAAAGTAAAGAAGTAATGGAATCGGGAAGTGATGATATAAATATCGAACCTAATCAAATAGGCCTAAATAAAATATTAAAACGAAAAACGACAAACTCAAATGAGATAGGAACTCAATCTACCTCTAACAATGATCAGGTCTTTGAAAAAGAATTACAACTTCAAAAGAATAAAGATGTAAATGAAATGGAATCGGGAAGTGATGACATCGACCCTAATCTAATAAATAAAATATTAAAACAAAAAACGCCAAAATTTCGGGTATATAAATCCAAAAAAACAAGAAAATAAAATAAGGCTTTTGGGTTTGTTCGACACCGTACCTAAATTAACCCAGTGTAATACAGTGGTTACTATCAGCAAGTTACAGTGGCAGTTTTCTTCAACATGGAGAAGATATCCTACCATACAACCTGGCGGTACTGAATACTAAATGAAATTTAAAGAATATTAAATACGTATTACATCATCTGAAATTTATAAGGACTATACTTATATTGAGTTTTTAACTTTTTTTTTTATTTATATATATTGTATATTATTTGTATATTATTTTGTATCGGTGATTTTGTAAAAAAAAAAAAGAAAAAAAAAATATGTGGTGCAAAATAGCCTAGAAGCTGATGCACCCTATAAAAAAGTAAATAAATAAATATAATATATATTGTGAGTCCAGGCATTCTTATTTAAGCCATTTGGTATCCAAATGGCTTAAATAAAATCATCGGACTGGCTGGGGTCCGAACCCACGACTTTTGGTATTCGAGGTTAGCACGCTAACCCCTACACCAAGCCCCGAGGGCCAAAAGAAACTTAATAGAATCAATGAAGATTGAAATAAAAAGATAATTACTATAGTCACAGGTGGTACATAAAGCTTCTTCTCGGGGACATCCAGCCAGGTCATCTCAATAGCCCCCGGCGATCCAGGCGAGCAGGGTGTAAGTAAATCATTCTCAACAACATTGGGATCGGTTAGAGATGGCCCGGAAACTTTCTTGAAATGGGTGGCTGTGTGTACTTTACGGACTGGTTGCATCATGGCATCTCTAACTACAATATTTATGTCAGCACCAGAATATCTATATATAAAAAAAAATTATATTTAATAATTATAGTAATTACAAAATTGAGAAGAGAATGGATAAACTACTTAAGGGGCTTCAGGAAGGCGCATTGAATCTTTAGTCCGAAACTACTGAGGCATTTTAAAGTGTTTTTTTTTTATGATTTAAATTCGTGACCATTTTACATATTAGAATGCTTTTTTCATTACGATTAATTAGAAAATATTTTTTTTTTTATATTTATAGACAAAGCTATTATGAAAATTTTAATTTTTTTTAAATCTAAAAATGTAAAAATCGTTGATATTCAACCTATAATAATTAAATAAAGTGGTGATCAAAATTTATCAAAAATAAATTTCGTATTTAACAGCCGGCATTATCAGATCACTTATAAGCGTATATTTATAAATTATATTCTTATGCTGTTATAAATGATATATAAATTATAATAATTACTACCATCCTGCCATCTGTTGGGAAATTTTTGTAATATTTGGGCTTTTTGGCTAAATTTTTAAGACCTCTAACGCCATCTTATCAGCAAAAACATGCGAACAGCTTTGCTTCGCGAAGCTCCTTAATAAATTTCAAGTCAATTTATATTTGGTTCATCTATATTAGCAGTTCCCAACCCGTGGGCCGCGGATGTCTAAGGAATGATATAAATTATATACAGTATATAAACACACTATATATACACTGGGCCTCTGCGTTTGTGGGGCCGTCTATCAAAAAAGGTTGGAAACTGCTGATCTATATAATTTATTTGTTTACCCTTCAGTTTTTTTTGCAAGATCCTTAAGATCACTTTCTTTTAATTCGTGAGAGATGTTATCAAGAGACAGTTTGAACATAACCACTCGAGCTGGTTCTTCTGGCAAGGGAATATAAATTCTTTTTTCAAATCGTCTTCGAATAGCAGAGTCAAGAACCCATGGAATATTAGTTGCTCCTAATACTAGAATTCCTTCATTATCGCTTCCGACTCCTTAAAAAAAAAAGAGAAATTCAAACTTCAAGAGTGAGATTCATACAAACAAATATAAAAAATACAACCTTGCATTTGTACAAGAAACTCAGTTTTTATTCTTCGAGCTGATTCAGATTCATTATCAGATCGAGATGAACATAATGAAT
Organism: Euborellia annulipes; assembly: GCA_023213315.1. NCBI lineage: Eukaryota > Metazoa > Arthropoda > Insecta > Dermaptera > Anisolabididae > Euborellia > Euborellia annulipes. Next base: position 53,958 of record JAKCPI010007165.1, on the reverse strand, counting down.
CGATTTCGTCAATAAAGATAATACTAGGACGGTGTTGCCTAGCCAATTCAAAGAGATTTTTAACCAATTTTTCAGATTCTCCTAACCATTTAGAAACAAGATCTGATGAAGAAACTGAAAAAAATGTTGAATTGTTTGCTTCAGTCGCCACTGCTTTAGCCAAATACGATTTTCCAGTGCCTGGGGGCTGAAAATTAAAATTAAACATATCCAATCATCATGTATATTTTGTTATCTTAAACTACTTAAACATAATATTATAACAAATCAATCTCTCTTCAGAATAAACACATTCAAGGGAATTTAGTGTAAAAATATCAAAATATAGCCTACTCCCGGGCTTCCCCTGAATAGTTGACTTAATTTCTCGAATATATTTGCCTATGCTGGCACCTCAGTTAGTAAGTATCTCACTTAATTTCCTTTTAGCTTTTTGAATAAAAATATAAATGAGCAAAGCTAGCATTATAAATACTTTGTATAAGTATCTTTATATGAGTCTTATACTTCGGCAAGAGAAAGTTGTGTGCTTGTCACACCAGATTTTTTGTGTCGAGATATTGTTTCCGACAGTACGGTACATTCGAATTTCATGATGTAAAATTTATAAGTATGACAAAATATTTATATTTTGTTACCATGGCAATCATTTCTCCTATCTTTTCTATGGAGTACAAGAGTAAAGTGGTCTTCAGAAGATTTCAATGACAAAATGAGAATATACATTTTATTGAGAATCTAAAAAATAATTGATTTTTGAAATAAAAAAAAAATCGTTGGAGTAAATTTAGAGAAAATCGAAAAAAACTGAAAAAGTGCATCAGTAAAGTACTAGTACTTATTGGTCGATTTTGGTCAAAAGCTTCGTGTCACGTCCCATGGGGGTGCCTAACTTAAATATAAAATTTCAACCTCCTAGCTCTTTTCGTTCTTGAGATATTTTGTTCAGAGACACACACACCCACCCACAGACAGACCATGTCGCGAAAACCACTTTTTTGGATTCAGGGGACCTCAAAACGTTTATATCCATCAAAATCTCGACATGAATCCAATGCTTTCTCTCTCTCTATATTAACATATATATATAGAGGTAAGAGAAAGTAATTATATATATAATCCAATGTAAACAAAAAACTTTATTGTTGATTTTCTCAAAACTCGATGTTTGGTCGTTGACACACCATTGCATAACAGGGTCCATTTAAATTTCCATTTATTTTTATTTTTATTTTTATTTTATTTCTGTCTTTAATTGATTCGGAGAAAACATATCTCCCTCTCACACAAAATTATCATCTTCTCTCTCTCTCAACTCCTTTTAAATTCACTTTCCGATTCTTAGCTGCATAGAGCCAATGTTAAATCCCAATAGGGATTTGTATGTTAATTTCGATTCAAAAGGGGGTCCCCTTTGGAACTTTTTACGCATTTAAAATTTTTTTTTCCAATTCTTATGAAATTTTGTATTTATTTACGATTCTATATTGTGTATAAAATGTCCAAATATTTTGAAATTGAAAAATACCCATAGTTTATTTCAAGCAGTCAACATTTAAAATGCAAGTTTGAAACTAAGGTGCTATGGGAAACTAAATATATCTCGACACAAAAAATCTGGTGTGACCCGCACGGTGCACAACTTTCTCTTACCGAAGGGTAAAAGTAAAAATTACTATAGTTTTATATTGATAAATAAAATATAAAAATAAATATATAAATAAATATTTCTTATTTATAGTTAAAGAATTTTACTTTTTGAGTAAAATAAAAAGAATAGCAATATTGATTATTTCATTTATTAAAGCCCACTTGGCTGACGTTTCTGTCTTGATTAAGACCATCTTTTGAGCTTGTGGGCTGTCAATATAGACACCTAAATAGATATTCAATCATATAGTTTTAATATCATATAGTCTTAATCAAGACAGAAACGTCATCCCATTTGGCCTTAATAAATGAAATAATACTGGACTGCATAAAAAAAATTGAATCGGATTTGAATTTGAGAATCATTGGCGATTGTTGTCCATTTTCATCTGCTTAATCTAAGGATCAGGATGTCATTCGTCACTCGTGGATTTAGGAGAGTAAAATTTGTTGATATATAACACTGTTATATGAAATATATATATATATATATATATATATCAACACATTTTACTCAGCTAAATCCATGAGCAGCAAATGACATCCTCATCTTTCGATTAAGCAGATGAAAATGAATCGAATTTGTTGACTATTTCAGTTTTTAGTCGCTAAAACTGGGAAAAATATTTAAAACATTCCATTACATCATGTTTTTTTGTAAAAAGCATATTAAGGGGGGTGGGGGGATATGAGTGACCTAAATATATTTCTCAAATATCCCGGAGTCCAAAACAAGCTAACAACTAACAGAACAAATCAATTTCATTCTTCCTTTGTCCCCATGACCTCCCGTGATTGGAACAAGCTCCCTGCGTCTATCTTCCCCAAAACCTACAATCTTCAGGCTTTCAAGTCTAACCTCAACAGGCATCTTCTCAGTTCCCGCAGTTGAGTTTCCCCTTTATGCTTCTCCTTTTGTTTTTATTTTCTTCCTGGCTGCATGTGACTATTGGTCATTATAGGTCTTCGGACCTTGTGCACCCATTCCAAAAAAAAAAAAAAAAAAAAAACAAGCAATGTGATTGGCTAAAGTTGACACGATCTCAACACTGCCTTTCAGCATAAGCCTGCGAACAGCTTTGTCTGAGAAATTTAGGGTTGATAATTTTATTGAATTTTAAATATCAAATTATTCAATGTTATGAATAAAAATAAAAGATTTTATACCCCAAAAAGTAAAATTCCTTTCCATGGTCTTCTCTTTCCAGTAAATAAGTGAGGAAATTTTATTGGAAAAATAACAGCTTCTTTTAATGCCTCTTTAGCTCCTTCTAAGCCTGCGACATCATCCCATTTGACGCATGGCTTTTCAACAACTATAGCTCCTTCTAACTTAGCTTGTAATTTTTTCTTCTCAGGGTCGTCTGAATCGCTATCACTGTCACTTTTCTTGTCTTCATTCCTGAAAGTTGATGAATTTCTTAATTAAAATACAAATAGGTTTAGAATAAAAAATAAAAAAAAATTTCTTTAAAACCAAATTTTCTCATCTCTATTATATGATTGATATTATTTATGTTGATTAAAAAAAGGGCAGGAAGAATGAATAAAGCTCAATAAAAACCAAAAATTAACTACTTTTACTGGTTCATCTTTGGACTTAGATGAAACTTTACCGTAATAATAAACATCATTGTAGCTCCATATCCTTACATTGTTATATAAGTCGTCCATTTCCAAAAGTGCCTAATTGACAAAATTTAAAAACTTTTATTTTAAATTGCATGTTGTTGGCACAACTGAAATATACATTTAAAAATAGTTTTTCAGTGAAAAAGGTATATAAATCCTATTTAAAACAAATACCGAAAATCGAGTACAAAGTTAAACCGGGCCTAGTTGCATTTCATTCCATTTTCAAAACTGTCTTGTTGCAAACAAACAAATACTGTCCCAACACTACTTGCTTGCTAACATAAGAGAGATGGGAACTTTCATTAATTCATTTCCAAAGCTTGCTAAATTGCAATGAATAATAGCCCTACCAATACGTTTATATTTTGGTAAACTGGGGGACATTTTTATAGTGCAGACCTGTATTTCTACAGTTTTTAATAATGAATATTGTTGGATAACCAGGAATTTTTTTTACGCCATCTCAAAGGTACGGTCAATGCTAAATTAGAATTTAATAATAAAGAAAATCAAGAAGTTATGGCCTATTGTGATGCAGATTGAGCCAGTGAAGATGAGAGAAGATCGATGACAGGATATGTTTTTCTATTAAATGGTGGACCGATTATATGGAATTGTAAAAGGCAACCAACTGTTGCATTGTCCACAACAGAAGCGGAGTATATGGCCATGACTTCAGCGGTACAAGAAGCTATATGGATAAAAAGCTTAGACAAACAAATGCTCCAGGAAGCATAAAAATATTTGTGATAATAAGAGTGCTATTGTTTTGGCAGCAAATAGTACTTATCATGCTCGCTCAAAACATAGATGTGAAATATCATTTTATACGCGAAAAAATTAATGAAAAAAAAATTGAACTAATTTACATAAATACAAAAAAATATGATAGCAGATTTTTTCACGAAGCCTGTTTCGTCTCCGAAGCATTCTTATTGTTCCAAACATGTTGGATTAAAATTCTGAAATTAATTTCAGTCAGAGTGTTAACCGAAATTAATTTCAGTGGGAGTGTTGGCATGGTGTTGTTTAATATTATTGTTTATACTCGTTATATATGTTTATCTGAAATATATTTTTCCTTTATAAACATTCCTGTCCGATTATTTTAACAATTCTTGAGCATTCAAAAAGAATATATGTGTGTTAGTTTACTTCAGGATTATTGATGTAAAAAATTTGTTAATTTTTCCCCCAAATAAGTTTCTCCAAGAAAATAAAGTCTTTTTGTTTCAACCCTTCACCTTATCAATCTCCTCCCAACAAAAATGATAGTGCTTACTTGGAATTTTCTCCGTCCTTAATAGGTTTTGGTTTTTTATCTTTATTTTTTTTTAAATAGGCCTTCAACTTTTCTGCCCTCTCGAGATATTTCTCACATTTAGCACGAATACTCTCTTTAGCTCTTTCTCCCTGGACCTCATCTGAAATATATAATATCAATTAGTTATAAAAATAAATATCACCCATAATAATACAATTAGATTTAAGAATAAGGATTTGTGATAATTATGAAATAATACATTTAATTGCATGGAGGAAAAATTCAACACTATTTTCATAATATTTAAGGGCTTCTTCATAATTCATTTTTTTATCTTCTTCCGTAGCCCTTGTCACAAGTCCAATAGCTCTCTGTAAGATTTATAAAAATTAATCAAATATATTTGTTATTAAAAAAAAAATAAAAAAATACAAACTTGTAATGCCTCGGCCATTTCAATGAAGTTTCACTCAAAAAAATGACAAAATGAAAGATGAGTTTGAATAATTAGATATTGATGAATATATATATATATATAAACGGTTATTCAGTATTAAATATTATGATAAACTTAAATAATTTAAATAATAGGAAAATTAATTAATAAAAATCCTTCACAATTTATTGTATCTTTTTTTACATGAAATGACTTAACTTGACAGGAGCAATAAATTTAGAGCTTCCGTTAAGAAATTACTTTAATATATTTAATGAAATAAGTAATATTTTTTATTAAAGAAAAAAATTTTTAAATTTATTATTAATATATATAATTATAAATAAATTGCAAATTAGGATGACATAATAAAAAGAATGGGGTGTGTTTAGTGATATTTTTGAGTCCCGTAGTGGTGTGACGTCACAGGTTGGCTTCCGCCGTGACGCATGCGTATTTCATTGGTGTAAAAGATCACTCGCCCGGCAAGCAATTGCAGCCATTAATTTTTTTAGTTTTTGTGAGTAAAAATCATTTAATAAAATAAAATTATGGCTAAAGCAGAACAAGTATTAAAAATAGATCCACAGCATGAATTAAAATTTAGAGGTAAGCCAGGAATTGAATCAGTTTTTTAAATAATTTTATTAGTCAAATCCAAAATGACTCCTCGCTCTGTTATTGTGGCCTTGGACAAACCTTAGGGGCAAAATTACCTTAAAATTCTAAATTCACCCTTCAATCCACCCCTAAATATTTTTATACCTATAATATTTTTTATTTGTATTTATAAATATTTATAATTTCCATCTATGATATCAAAAATGTAATCGTCAAATTCTTTTTAATAATAAAATTTTTTTGAATTAATTTCAAAAAAAATAATTAATCTTATTAAAATTACTTGATTTATTAATATAGTCTATAAAAATATCTATTTAAACTTTTATTTATACACCATAATGTTTCTTCAAGGATTGTCTTTGAAAAGAAGGTTACATACAAATTTTATATAAAAAAAAAAATACATTACATTAATTAATTATTATACATTAACATTATTCTTCTATTTATATATTCACATCATTGAGTAATCAGAACCTTCAATATATGATTGATATATCACTATTTATTTTTTTATATACTCGTATATATAATTGATCTAGACATATTCTTATTGTCTAATGATTTTACACATTTATTCAATTTTTTGACTTTTTATTAATTAATGCTTTTAAGCTAGTTTTATTAACTCATCTGAGAAATTTTAGTTTTTTATTAATTATTATTATTCAACAAAAATTAAATACCACCAATAAATAAACACTTTAATTTTCTTTGTATTAAATATAAGTTTTTGAACTCTTATTTTTGTGACTTTCAAATTAGATTTAATACCGACTTTTAAAGAACATAAAAGACCTTAATGATGGGTTTAAAAAAAAATTTTGTTGGGATTTGTTTGGGATTTAAAAAGAAGGGATATTGGCAGCCAGATATTGATCAAATTTTTAAATAAATATTCATTACTTGTATCTTTTTGTCTACCGACATTATCCTATTGCCATAACAATACTGTCAAAACATTGACAGGTGTATATTTAAAATTGACTAAATTCAATTCAGACTACTACGAGATGACTTAATCCCTTCAGTGTACTCTGCATCACTAGTGAGTGGAGCCCCCATGAGTTTACTCATATAATTATTTCATTGTTTATTTTTTAAATACATGTGAATAAGTTTTATTCAAAGTAAAATTTCAATAAAAATGGGAATCTTTATTTAAAAAATAAACAATGAAATAATTACAAAACTAAACAAAAGGGAGTCCTCTTAATAGAGGTGCCTACTGTACAGTGAGGAGCAATATTAAGTCCTTCTACCATACGTTATCCCAGGGGCTCCCAAATTTTTTCAGGTACCGGCGCCCTTAATATATCAGAATTTTTTCGTGGCTCCCCATGTCAAATCTCAGAGCAAACCTTATGTTACTAATAGCTTTTCTTCATTTCAAAATCAGATGTTTGCAATTTTAATTAATAAATAATTATAACTTCTAGCGAAAAATTAATAGAATATTTTGTATAGGAAAATTTTCACGGCGCCCCAAGAGAACAGCTACGGCTCACAGTTTGGGAAAGACTTCGTTATCCCATCTGATTATTTCATTGTTTTTATAAATGATAGAAATCTCTATTGAAATTCTATTCTAAGTTGGAACCACAAAAGTTTATTAAAAATGTTCCATATTTTTTTGATAAAACAATGAAATAATTACATGAACAAACCTAAGGAGATGCTTAATATTGCCTTCAGTACCTTTTTTCTTGCGTTCCTATAACGGACCTTTAAAAGGTATCACTAAACCCCGACGAAATGAATACGTAGAAAAATCTCCAAAGTTTTTATAGATAAGCTAATAACTTACCCCATGAAGGGGCATTAAGTTGGTTCTCAAATATATCACTAGAAAAGGGGCAAAAAAATTAGATTAAATAATTCATTTTATTAATTATTCTTTCAACATATGTGAATCTTCTGAACATTATGTACTTGTTTCCGTCACGGCGAAGGGGCATTCAATAATTAATATTATTTGACTTATTATTTGAATATTGTTTGACCATTATTTTTTTTTTCTCTGTTGAACTCGGTCGCATTCTCGTTTAATAAATAATGTTATATATATTAAAAATCTCTTAATAATTCATTCTCTAAAGATATTAATACTTTGATTATGTTTTAGGACCTTTCATTACTCCTGTCACTTCATATATGACCTTAACGAATCCCACTGACAAAAAAGTCTGTTTTAAAATAAAAACTACAGCTCCGAAGAAATATTGTGTAAGACCAAATTCAGGCGTTTTAGATCCCAAAGCCGTTATAGATGTGGCAGGTAATTTGATTTTGTTTTTTCTATTTTATTTAAAAAAAAAAAAAAAAAGTATTAATTTAAAATTTTATAAATTATAGTTAGTCTTCAGCCGTTTGATTTCGACCCGAATGAGAAAAACAAACACAAATTTATGGTTCAAACTATGATTGCTCCTGACGGTGAAATTAATTTAGACTCATTGGTAATATTAAAATCTTGGAATTTATCGAAATATTTAATTTTTTAATATATAATATTTTTTTAGTGGAAAGATGTGAATCCGGATACTCTAATGGATTCCAAGTTAAAATGTGTTTTTGAAATGCCTTATGATCCAAACAATACAACTCGAGAAGCAGCAGAAACAACTCCAGCAAGTTTCGAAGAGAAGCCAAAAAGAATTGGTGATGGGACCAAGGGATCGCCCAAAGTATTTTTTCATTTTTTTATTTTATTTATTTTATGAATTTCTAAATTTAATTTTTTCTATTTTTAATTTAATAGCCAAACAGTACTGAAGCCGAACTCGTCAAAGCAGCTGCAGAAGTTAAACATTTACGAGAAGAGGAAAGTTCTTTAAGACAAGAAAATTTGCAACTAAAGGTATATATATATTAATATGAAACCAGAATGGATTCATTATATTTATATTTGTCAAAATCTTGTACTCAAATTGTCTTTTATTTTTCGAAAAGTAACTATTTATCGCATTAATATACTCCTATATAAAATTGAAAATTCTATTATTTTACTGACTACTAAATACTTGTTATAAAAAGGCTCTTGTCATTTCTTTCATACAATTTTGAGAAAATCTGGATCCAATCATTTTATTTTGATTATCCCCAAAGATATCATAATGATAAAATATTTTTTGGTTCTCCACTTTAGACAACAAACTTGAAATATTTTCATTTTTCCTCACATCAAAATTTAATTAGAACAATAATAGGTGAAAGGAGCATGCAGCCAGGTATTTAGTCTCTAAGAAATGAAACTGTTTCGGTTTTAATTAAATAATGTCATCATCAGTCCACTTATCGAGAGCGTGAGCTCAAATGACAAAACATTGAGTCATAGTGCGGAGATGTCAGTTGGTGTGTATTATACATAGATTATTTGCGATATCTCTTGTATATGATCCGCCAAGTTTGAGATACTATACTGTTTCCTAAACAGAGAATTTCATTTTGTGGCTGCCTGCTCCTTTCACCTATTATTGAATACAACTGACACTTTATTTTTTTCAAAAAATTTAATTCATTTTAAATCAGATAATGAGGACGTGATTATATTTCAGCATTCTTCGGAATTTCCTCGCTTCAACTCTCCTTTCTTTTATTTGCTTTTATTATTATTTTTTTTTTTTATAAAACCTTTTCTTTAGTAAAAAAGTAAAATATGCCGAAAATGCTGCTTTTTATTTTCCATATTTGAAAGGGCTGCAACAAAAAACTACTGCTTAGAATCAATTGAACTTTTTCACAAGAAAATCTTGCTATATCAGCTGTCAAAATATCATCATTATCATTACTATATATAAAGCCCTAGCCAATGACTTCCTGTCCCTGTGTATATGTGCCTGTTCTCTCGCTGATTGGCCAGATTTACAGGAAGTGGAGTCAGTGAGGAAAATTTAAAACTTTGTCATAGACTTTAATTGCAATTGCTCGCCGAAGGCTATTTCATTATTGAAATAATTAAAAAAAAAAAAACAATTGAATTTTTCGTGATTACATTAAATATTCATCCTTGTATTTCAAATAATATTTAGCATATATACTAAGTTGATTACTAGTCTGATATGTAAATTAAATTATATAATTATGCAATGTCTAATTATGTTAATCATATTCTTCTCTAGGAGGAAATTCTACGGATTCGTCGAGCCACCGCAGCTTTAGAATCGTCATGCCCGAAATTGGTCACTAGTTCAGCTGTTACTAGTTCTTCATTTCCTCTGAGTCTCGTTATAGCTTTTGTTATGGCATTTGTTGGCATAATTTTCGGTAAATATATTTTGTGAATGATTGTGTCATTAAATGCATATAACAGCAAAATTCTGTGAGTTGTTCAGTTGTGTGCTGTAAAGATAAAAAAATATACTGTTTCCCTCTTCCTCTGCACAAACGATTCGGTATATCCGATTAAAAAAAAAAAATAAATTATTCTTTTATATCTTCCATAACTCGTTCTCCATCCTGTTTAAATATTTTGGTTGTTCATTGATTCATGAAAAATTTTATATATATATATATATATAATTCGATGTAGATGGCCGTAAGGGATTCATTTCATAAGCCAAGGAAGTTAATTTGCGTATTATACGTTTATTTGTAAATATTTCGAACCCAGAGTGATGGAAACATCCTCAGTACAAGCAACGGTTGTTAAGCAAATCATCACTCATTTCTTTGCAGATGAGCTCGTCATGAACACAATAATCAATCATAAAATCTACTATGACATTTTGAAGCGGAGTGTTTGATGGTTTGCATCTTGTACTTACTTTAGGATCGAAATAACTACAAATAAAATGATAATATTCAAATTATCTTCTCTAGCCGAAAGTCTCTATGAAAATTAATTATATATATATATACATATTATATATATACATAATATAATATAAAGCTTTACTCTCAATCAGAGAATTGCCAAATTATTTAGTAAAAATATAAATAAATAGAAATCTGCAATTATATAAAATATTGCAAACTAATGCATTATGCTTTCTAATCAATAAAGTATTTATTAAAATTGCGTTTTGCTTTGTATATTGAATTATTATTACTTAAATATAATGAATATCAAAGGGCTAGTCAAAAGAGAGTTCTTGAACACGAGAAATGGAAAATTTTTTAATTATTTATTTAATAGTCCATTGATTAGAAACATAATGATAATTTTTATTGTACCCTTAGAATAATTTTATTTAACCACAATTTTTATTTTCGCAAGGATGGGGGGATTGAAGAGAAAACTTGTTTACTTTTTCTAAGACATTTAAAAATGTCTAAAACAATCACATACTTTTAAATGTTAAATAAAAAAGTAGGCAACTCACATCGAACCGCTTACTTATTTGTACATAATGTGTTGTATATGGATATATTTAGAGCAAAATTGCATAATGTAGAATTTCAAATTAATTTCTAGTAAATAATGTAAGTAAAAAGAAAAAAAAATCTTTCACTTTTTTTTAAACTGACTAAATAAAAATAAACTAAATTTAATGTTTGCTAGACTTGTTTGGCTGTGTGATTCATTGTAGTAATGTTTATATACAATAGTTAGGTCAAAAAGCTTTTCAAGCAGATCAAACTTTTCCAAAATCTTAATTTTTAGAATCTTTTAAAATTAAAAAAAAAAAATAAATAAAATAAAAAAAAACATCTCCCTCTATATTTTTTAGGAAGAGACTGAGCTCTAATTATCAATAATAATAAGTCAATCACTATCACTATATAAAATGTTAACTTATTTCTAGTTGTATTATGTTTGGATCTGTGAGAAAAACCCACAAGTGTCAAATATAGTGCAACGATTTTTCAGGGTGTACTAGATCCTGAAATTGTCCTAGCAACAGAGTTTTGCCTATATATAACTTAAATTGAAATAAAGAAATTCAATCCGTGAAAGAAATGAAAAAAAAATATCATCCCATTTGATCTTATTCAAATGTGTTTATAAAATCAGATTAATTGAACACTTTTCACTAATGTATATCGTTTAAATTAAGAATCACGGTATCTTTTAATATGTTGGAATGCCTTATATAATTATGAAATTCTTAATAAAAGTAAAATTTAATAATATAAAATACCATATATACTTGTTTGCTTGGATTTGTTTTTTAATGTTACAAATTTTTTAAATTCTCTGATTTGATACTCTTTTAAAATTAATCTCCTGATTTTATGGAATTTTATCGTTTGAAAGTAAATACAAGATAATGTTTATGTCTGAGGCGCGCTATGTTTAAAATAAAGGAGGAATGGTCAAATATAAATTGAAAGAAGAATTAGGCAAGTTGGCTTTGTCCCTATAACATTCCTTTTAATAATCCTAAAATGAACAAAATATCCATTTCTATTCCAAAACGTTTTTGCTTTTTATAGAATTAATCTCAAAATACAATTTAAGAAGGTTTGCTTCAGACTAATCAGAATTATTGTATTTATATATCTTTTAGATAGTTATAGAATAATGTAATTGTGTTTTGAAATTTAATGAATGGCCCTTTTCATGTAGAACAATGATGAGAAACTAAAAAATTAAAAACAGAATTTTTCATATATATATATAAATATTCCGTATATAGATAGCTATATTTTTTATTTTATTTTTTTTTTTTTTTTATATAAAATTTTAAATTCTTCCTTTCAAATGACTATTTTTATTGATGAAAAGTTGTTTAATTTGGAATGTTTAAAATTATTTTAATCTGGATTTTTTTTTTATATAAATGTAATTCATAGCACTTAGGCTCCTTTCACACGATCAACATCTTTCCACACATTTAAAGTGAAATCTTTCAAACGTTTCGTGTCACAGTTTATAACATGAAATCATAACTAAAAGCCACTAATGGAAAAAATTCCAAGCGGGACATGGAAACCGATGAAAGGTGGCGGAGTGACGCTCAGGTGAACTCGTGTGAAAGGAGCCTATTGGAAACAAATTAGAAACACTTTTACTTGTAAATTTTTTTTAAAACTTTTTATCTGTAGAGTGAAACTTTAATTAAACGAATTAAGTTAATTTTGTTTTTAATTTTTTTTTTTTTTTTTTTTTAGATTTACAGTGGAACCCCGCTTAACGAGCATAATTCGTTCCAGAATAAAACTCGTAAAGCGAAACATTTTTTTCATATAAATTTATGTAGAATTCGATTCGATAATGCGTTCCATTTCGAAAAAATACAAAATGTTATGTTTATTTAAAGAAAATTAGTTACATATTGTTGAGGAGTGAATCATTATCTATTTTCTGATTATCTTCCTAATAATTAATTCGATTACTCGTGTACAAGTAACACAAGTTTGATAAAATGTGCGATCACAAGAGACATTACCATGACATAACCAAATGTGAGATAGAGTTTATTTCGTCATGATCCTAATAATTAATTATTAATAATAAAAAATTTGAAAAAAAAAAAAACCCTTTAATGTAATAACATTATAAATAAGAAATTAGATATAATATATAAGATATCATATACATCAAGTAGGTGTAAGCCGTGAAGAAAATTCAAACAATTTAATATTTATTAATTCAGAATAGCCGACAAAAGATCGGATGCCGCCGGGAGTCGAACCACGGATCCACCGATTTCTAGTCAGTGGGCATTCGGTTATTTGAAATCGCTCAGATTGCTTTTTTAATCATTGGGAGAAATGGACCCAAATTCGAAGCCACAAATTACTCCGTCAACCAGGCGCAATCTAGATGTACTAATTGATTATTATTTAATTATTTAATTAATAAAAACAAAATTATATATATAAATATTTAAGATATGGTGAGGGAGCGGGCAGCCAGGAAGTAAGCCAGTACGAAATGAAACTCAAGAGTAGTGGTGACAGTTTCATCTATAATTAAATATCGCCATCCTCAGTCCATTTTCGAGAGTATGCACTCAAATGCCAAAGCATTGAGCCAATTGACAATTCTACATGTGGCTCAATGCATTGGCATGTGAGTGCAGTTACTCTCGAAAAGGGACTGAGGATGGCGATATTTAATTATAGCCGAAACTGTCTCCACTACTCTTGAGTTTCATTTCGTACTGGTTTACTTCCTGGCTGCCCGCCCCCTCACCTATTGTTGAAATACAACAGCCACTTCACAAATTGCCATATTTAAGATATTACATCTATATATATATATATAGATCACCCGATTCTCCCGATGACTAAAAAAGGAATCTGAGAGAATGTCGTGATGTGGTCCAATGGTTAGGGCTAGGGGTGTTCGATTATGGAAAAAAATAATCGATTATCGATTATTCCGATTAATACATTATTGGATCCGGAGTTTAGTAAAATTTCCCTCTTGCGAAAATCATTTGACTTATTTTATTTTTTTTTTTAATTATACGAGTCTCATCCTATATTTTGGTTTTTGGACGAAAAATAATCGATAAATCGATTTTTTTTTTTATTTTTTAAGAAAATAATCGATTAATTGATTATTTTGCACAGCCCTAATTAGGGCACACTGTGTACAAATCGATGGATCCACCACATTGGTTCGACTTCCGGCGGCACCCTAAATTTTGTCGGCAATTTGAATTATTAAATATTTTAATTGTCTAAAATTTAATTTTTTTTTTGTAAATTGTAATCATTAAATTTAAAAGTGCGCAAATATTAAATTTAAAAGCCAAATTATAAACTAAATGGACAGACTTTTATTTTGGAGAAGTCTGTGTTTTGTACTCGTTATGCGAAACGTTGCTCGTTAAGCCAGTCATTTTTTTACAATTTGTTTTGCGAATTACTCATCATGAGAGGTGCACGTTAAGCGAGGTTCTACTGTATTTAAAAGAAAAAAAAATTATTTTTAAGAAGCATTTATTTATTTTTAAAAGTAGAGATTTACAATTAATTTTTTTTTTTATTATTTTCTCTTATGAACATTTTAAAATATATAGGTACTTGTAGTAGAAGTAATAGCATCATATATTAAGGTGTTATTTAATGGTTTATATTGCCGGGTGATGAATTTAATTACTTCTTGGGCAGCACAACCTCCAATGAAAGCCGAGACAGAATGTAGCTCTGCCCCTCCATAGCGACAAACTTCATGTAAATAATCATCTTTAGCTAGAGGTCCACAACCCCATTCATTTAACAGCTTTGAGATGCATGCCTAAATTAAAGAAAAAATAATATAAACAAAGATTGATCAAAAAGTAGTATTCTTTAGCACAATGCAATTGATCAATGTCTAAATTATATCATTTGCTATTGCTATCACTGGTGTCTAGTGTCTAGTATTTAATCTTCCTGGAAGCTTCAGGAGGGCACTTTGAATCTTTAGTCTGAAACTATTTAGGCATTTTAAAGTATTTTTTAAAGCAGTTTTTTTTAATGATTTAAAATTCGTGAGCATTTTACATAATAGAATGGTTTTTTATTTAATTACCATTAATTAAAAAATATTTTTTTATATTTATAGAAAATGCAAAAAAACGTTCTATTATGAAAATTGTATTTTTTTTTTAATCTACAAATGTAAAAAACATTAATATCGAACCTGAAATAAAGTGGTGACAAAATAAAAAATAAATTTCGTATTTATTTAAAAACTAACGGCCAAATAGTTCAGCACTCTTGCAAAAGATGGCAGGCTAGTCTAACAGCTTACCAACCGGTTTTAAATTTTTTTTAAACTTTTTTTTTTTTTTTTTTTTATGATGTTATAAATGATATATAATAATATTTATGAACTGTTTATTATTACAAGATCAACGAAAATAAAACAAATACATGAGATTAAATATAGCTCTACCATTTTGCCATCTGTTGGCACATTTTCGTAAAAGTTTAATAGGGCTTTTTGGCTAACTTTTTAACTTTTTAAAACCCCTAATGCCATCTTATCGGCAAAACATGTTGGCGCCTTAATTATTATTACAATTAGTATATAAAACTTTTCAACCAGCTCTGGTTTTGAAGGTATTAAAAAATGAATTACCTTAAGTTTAACAATATCAGGTTCGACTTGATCATCGAATTCTCCAGGATATGTGTTATATTCTGAATAAAATCGATCAATTCCTCTTAACATAACATAATAAACTAAATTATTTTCTGGATTTTCTAAATTCATTACTGAAAAATTCAAAACAAGTTCAAATTATATCTATCTTATTAACTGTGTATTTAGAAATGTTATATACCGATATTTTGAGAATTACTAAATTTTCCATTATATTCATCAGCTATACAGGTTCCCCTTGTTAGGTGCAAACAATCTGCATGTTTACAAAATAATTTAACGTCATTTTCCGAAATAGTTTCCGAGGGTTGATTTAATTGATGTAAAAGTTGTTGAACTCTTCTATAAACAACTTCGGCATCTTTGGCTGCTTGAGTGTGAAATCTAAAAATAAATAAGCTTATTAAATTAAAAAATATATTTAAATAAAAAGCAAGATCTTTCACATTTGTTGAAGGGCAATATATTTATCAGTATCAGCAGTCATATCAGGGACGGCACCACGAACTGGAAGAACTCCTTCCATATCGACAAATTCCTTCACCGCCCTAGCCATGATCCAAAAGGGCTTGCTCTAAAAAATATAAATTCAATTAAAAAAAAATCTTTTAATATTAAAATACCTTCGAAAAAAAAGCTTCAAAGAAAAACATTTGGTAATATTAATATTATTGCAAAAACACGCATATATCAAGACATTTTGAATAGTATCACACAAACAAAAATCTGGTGTGACTGGTCGCACCAGATTTTTTTGTGTCGAGATATATTTAGTTTCCCATAGCAGATTAGTTTCAAACTTGACCATTTGCATTTCTTAAGTAAAAAGTAAAAATTCAATTGATTCAAAATTTCCAAAGGCTCTGTGTATTTTAAATGTTGACTGCTTGAAATAAAATATGGTTATTTTTTAAAATTTTAATCTCATATTTGGATATTTTCTACACAATAGAGAATCCTAAAAAAATACAAAAAAATTTATTTGAATCGAAATTAACATGCAAATCCCTATAGAGATTTAACATTGGCTCTATGGAAGGAAGAGCCGGAAAATGAATTTGAAAAATCTGAAATAGATCTTTCTGATGTGTACTTCAAACAATTTTATTTATTACTTTTTAAAGCGCATATAAAAAATAGTTGATTTATGAATTTTTATCAAATTCATTAAAGCCAATTTTAAGAAAATCGAAAAAAATTGAAAAAGTACATCAGTAAAGTACCATTACTTTTTGGCCATTTCGTTCAAAAGCTTATTTTCACGCTTCAGGGGGTGTCTAACATAAATATAAAATTTCAACCTCGTAGCTAATTTCCTTCATGCTTAAAAATGTCCAAAAAACCGACTGACCCACAGACACCCAGACCAATCTGCTGGACCCACTTTTTTCGACTTAGGGTACCTCAAAACTTGCATATCCATCAAAATCTCGACAATAAAGATTGCAATAGGAAACCGAAACTTAAAAAAATTAAATAATCCTTGATGCTGAGTCCCTCTCTTTAAGAATGAACATTTTTGTAATAATACACTTCGTTCCTCTTTTGAGCTTATTTTTTTTACAGAAAAATATTTTATTAACCTTATCTGTTAAATTAATACTGCAGTCATCATTTATAATATCTTTAATAGAATAATGTATATTAGACGTAACAATTGATGTATTCACAGCCTTAACAGCTTCTTCGAAATTTTCTAAATCAGTTATTTGTATAATATCTTTTCTTATTCCAGATTTAATCATATTTCTTAACACCTGTTTTTCTTTAAATATTGTTGGAACTTTACCATTATTTTGTTTCTTATATTCATTTAAAAATTTATATAAAATAACTAAATATGGAACATGCCCATAATCTTTTTTGCTCATTGTATTTAGATCATAAGCTTCCAAATAAGAGATCAATTCTGGAAATGGCTTATCTAATCTCAAATCTGGAATTCTGTTATCAGGGTGAGTTTCGATCACTGTATGTTCAGAAACTTGAACTCGTATCATCCCAACAAATCCGTAGCTTTTACAGATTATTAAAGGTATTTCTAAACTCCATAGTTTTTTCGATAACATAATTAGTGTTCTGAAAAAATCAAACAAAATGTGTTAGTCAGCAATTTTTTTGTGGATTGTAATATTTTTTAAGAAGAATATTCTATAAGATGAGAAAGTTTTTAGACTAAGAGAAGATCTGCAATTTTTTTTTTTTTTATAAAGATCGATTTATTTTAATTTTTTATATGATTTATTTCTGAAGGATTATTTTTTTTATTGGTCAAAAGGGAAGAAAATCTAGGAAAGCCGGCCATTCACGATCGTCCAAATGGATGTCATCCATTCACTACACGACATTCATTTGTTTTTCTCCACTCACGGTCAGTTTTTGGAGTGACATCGCTCCATTTGGACGGATGGAGCGATCGTGAATGGCCGGCGTTATATAGACAAAAGATTGGTAATTAAAAAACTTTTTTATATACTAATTACTTTTCAGGCAGTGATGTTCCTATCACGACCACAAATGAATTAAAAAATTCGGGACTATTGTCAAGAAGATGTTCGACATTTTCTTCAACAAAATCACCTTTCACATCGGGGTTTAATTCTAGAATGAATTGAGCTACCGCCTGGGCTCTTGGTTTGCCTAAACTTTCAGGATCTAAAAAAAAACTATAAAAAAAATGTCATAGTAAATAACATATAAAATATATTTATTAGAATACATACAATCATATGAATTAAAACCCAGCATTTACTTTTAAAATCATCTCTC
Organism: Euborellia annulipes; assembly: GCA_023213315.1. Classification (NCBI taxonomy): domain Eukaryota; kingdom Metazoa; phylum Arthropoda; class Insecta; order Dermaptera; family Anisolabididae; genus Euborellia; species Euborellia annulipes. The sequence continues at coordinate 35,592 of JAKCPI010007165.1, read as the reverse complement.
TTTATTTTGAAAGACATTTCCATCGAGTGGATTATAATTTCATAAATACTTCTAAATGCAAAAATCAAATACAAGTTATACATTTAAAAAATTTTCCTTGATAGTTAAACAACTAAAATGCTCACTCTCTCGGCAGTCTTTGGCCAGGGGCGTATATAAGGGGGGCCGAGGGGGTCCCCCCCGAAATGTTCGCTAGGCCCCGCAGCACGAAAATCCCAGGTTCCGCAAAAGAGTGAAATGTTCCGCAAACGGCACATGAAAAAAATTTTTGTTCCGCGGGTGGGAAAAATTTGCTTCTCTAAAAAAAAAAAAGGTAAAATATTCTTACTGACGAGAAAATTTTCTGGTTCCGCGAACGGCACATGAAAAAAAATTTTGGTTCCGCGAAAAACAAAATTTTTCGCAGAAAAATTTTTGAGAATAGGCCCCCCCCTCCCCCGAAAAAATTTCTATATACGCCCCTGTCTTTGGCTATTGCCTAATTTAAGATAAGTCTAATTCAAGTAAATGAAAATGCTAGGTTTTTTTCATTAATAATAAGGGCAATCCAAATAAAAGCATAATTTTATAACAGAAAGAAATAGGAATACACTAAAATGAACTCGCCCACAATCTTATTTAAACTTGTTGGCTAGCTCTGATTTTATTAATAATGATTACTTTGAACCAAGATCATCCTCGGTAGTTTTTTTATCATCAACTATTGTGAATCCTCCAATTCCAGGAAGAACAAGAGATTTAAGAACTTCTGTTCCAATTCCTGTAGCATTAATTAAACATATATTTGCATTTTCTAAGGCGGTTTGTCCATGATCTCCCCAGAGCCTGAATTCAAAAATAAATTTGTTAAATTACTTTATTTTAATATTATAGTTATATATAATATTTACCTTAGTTGTCTGTCATATTTTTTACTTTTTTCGGTTTGTTCTGGAGATTTTGGCGGTGGAGATGCCATTATAAATAAATTAAATGTAAAATGTTGTATTCTTAAAAAAATTAGATGAGTTTCAATCAAAAAATCTTTTAAACTTTTTGATTTATGATTTGTATCATATTAATAATAAAATTTTATTTAATCAATTTGACAACTTGTTTAATATCTGAAATTAGCAACGCAAGCATGAATAAGCAGAAAAGGGTTAAATTTAAAAAGATATAAACGATATAAATTTTTAAATTCATCTAGAATAAAAAAGAGCATTTTTAAAATTTAACACATTTTAAATTTATTTTCTTTATGATTGATTAGTTTTATAAAAAATTTGTTGCCTATATTTTTTTCTACTTTTATGTTGACAACAATGCTTATTTGTGTTTGTTGTGTTGGCTAACTTGCTTTATCCTTTATATTCTGCATAGATAATTTCTGTTCCTATCTATCTTCCATTATTATTACTGTCAAAAAAAAGTCAAATTCTTTATTTTAATCTTGATTAATAATATTCAGATAATATCTAACTTTCTCATTCAATTATTTTTTTATACATTATTTTATTGAATATAAAATCATTGGTTATTATTCTCGTGTGTCAAAAGTGATTTTGGAAATATTGCAAAATATTGTAATTTAATAAAAAATCAAGGTAAGATAATATTTATATGACTAAACAATAATAATATTCGTCGGAACCCCTGGGTGCCTTCGAGTCCTATAGTAAAGATTAACCCACTTTTTGTCTAGGAATTTAGTTTCTTTTTAATTTCTTTTTTAACAAGTAAATTTTTTTGTTGTAAATTTCTCACTTTGATATAAATTTTATTTTGGCTATTTACTTTATTTTGTAACCCCAGCTTTAATATCTTCGGACCTTATGCGCCCATTAAAAAAAGAGCACATTCGAGCTATCCATAACTTGTCCAAAATCTTGTTTGGTAATATTTTATTATATTTTTTAATTTATTCTATTATAACAACTGTTACGTCTCTACCTATCAAAAATTTATTCAAAAGATCCTTAAAAATTCTTTATATTTTATTTCTTTTATCAAAATATATATATATATATATATCATTTTACTATATTTTGAATGTTTTATTTTTCAGAAAGAAAATAACAATTTAAATATATCAAAATGGGAAAAGGATTTAATAATTACATGTGCAAAAAATTCTTTCATCCTGCTTCAAGAGATAATTTAAAGCGAGTATGGATGGCAGAACAAAAAGCTGATTCTTATAAGAAAAAACAAGAAGAATTAAGGCAACAATATGAAAAGGAGCAAGATCTTTATACAAATAAAGCCATGTTAAGTAAAGAAAGTAAGGATAAATTAAGCGTTAATTTCCTCTACGAACCTCCGCCCGGGACCAAAAAAGAAAGAGAAAGGGAAGATGATGAACCTGAATATAAATTTGAATGGCAAAGAAAATTCAATGCCCCTCGCGAAGATTATTGTAAAGGTGATGCAGAAATTCGCGATCAGCCATTTGGCATTCAAGTGAGGAATGTCAGATGCATAAAATGCCATAAATGGGGTCACATTAACACGGACAAAGAATGTCCTATGTACAATCAAGTAATCAACGTAGATCCAACTGGTCCATCTTTAGACCCGATGTCGCTTGTTCAACAGATGAGAGAAGATGGCTTAGCAATGAAAAAAAGCGCTCTTAGTGTACAACAACACATGAAATTTCCTGTGCCCGATTTGGATCTTGAAGATGACGCCGAGCAAAAACAAGCTGAAGTCAATTTCCTCAAATCTCTATCTACTAAACAAAAACAAAAACTATTAAAAAAATTAGAAAAATTAGAGAAGAAAAGTAAATCATCGAAAAAACTTAAAAAACATAAAAAGAAGAAAAGTAAGAGCAGTTCTAGCAGTTCGAGTGATTCTGATTCTGATTCCGAAAAACATTCAAAGGAGAAAAAGAAAAAACATAGAAAGCATCATAAAAAAGACAAGCCAAGAGATAAAAGTAGCAAAAAACGGCGAAGCTCAAATTCAAGCGAGTCGCCACCTCCGAAAAAACACAAACATTGATATTAATATACTTAAATTATTATATATAATATTATTTGTATCATTAAATTAAGAATCCTTATTGAATTTAATAAAATATTAAATAATATTGTTCTTTTAATTGAAATTAAAATTTCTTATACCATAATAAGTAATTAAATATTTATAAATCCTCACAGCTTTTTTATATACGAAACATTCAGTTCCCGTGACAAAATTGTTCTAATTATAGCCGAAACTATCCCCACTACTCTTGAGTTTCATTTCTTAGAGGATTACTTCCTGTCTGCCCGCTCCCTTATTAATTGTTTTAATTATTGTTTTTATTTTACCAAATAATTTTTTGCCTAGATTACGCATGAGAACAAATGCTAATCCCCATAAAAGATAGTTATTTTCTTTATAAAATATTCAAATCATTGAAATTTCCAGCACCAATATGAAGTGCGCTAGGTCTCGTCCTTGGGAAACTTCGAGTACTAGTACCATGGGCGTACCCAGCGAGGGGCAGAGGGGAGCAGCTGCCCCCCCCCCCCCCCTAGAAGCAACAAAAAAACAAATTAAATGTTTATAAAGTGATGAAACGAAACAAAATTGGTGGATGGCGACGGGGAATGATTCTTTTTGTTAGGACTCGAGGGTTTTTAGGCCTTTAATTCGAAGGCTTTACCCCTCTATATAAAAAATAGCTATGTCACAATCTGGACGACCATGATCTGACCCATGCCCCCATCCCCCCCCCCTAGATTTGATCCTGGGTACGCCCATGAACACACCATTTCGTTTTTTTTTAATCCAGTAGAACTCGTCGAAGCTATACCTAGTGTTCAGTCCTGAGCCGTGCCTCAGCATACCCTATTTTACGGTGCTCAACACTACCTCCGTAGGGTCCAATTCATTGTAAAATCAATTGTTTTTTTTTTAAGATCTAGAATGACATTTTTTTAAGATCATTTTTTTTTTAATAGCGAGAGAGGCTAGGCGGTTCAATACATATAAACATATAGTCTATATTCCTCTGTATTTTTATCTAAACCATCTTCTATCCTTATTTATAAAGAGAGAATATGAGTTTGTTTGTATGTAGGAGCTAAACTCAGAATTTTCTATTTTTTTTTTCAAAGCCTTGCAGGGGGGGGGGTATATGCCCCCCTAAAATGGTCTCTGATTTAGTAATGGAAATTTATTTACATTACATTTTTAATTTTCGAGGTATTTTTGAATTGTGCACCTAATTCCGTCTGCCTCCACTAGAATGCATGGCAGTCAGCATTGAAGCCAAGCGAGTGTACTTTGTCCCCATCCATATATGTTGCATTACATTTATCTATGTAGCATTAGGAAGGGAGTCAAGAACTCCAATTTTATAATAATTGATTATAAAAATTGCATTCATGCTATTTTGTCATATTGGATGGGAGTACAATACTGGAGATGATTCCATCCATATCACTGGGATCAAAATATTTACGTACGGATCATAGGCGCCGGAACTGGGGGGGGGGGGCAAGGGTACATTGCCCCCCCCTGACGGACGTCCTACAGGAGGGGGCAGGGGGGCAAAGTTTCTTCTTTTATTTCATTTATTTTTAAAAATGATACATTTTTACTTTTGAAAAATAAAATCTTTTTAATTAAAAAAAATTAAAAGAGTAAGAAATTCATTTTTTTCCAAAATATTTTATATAGACTAGGGTTTGGACACCGGTGGAAACCGAAACCGGTAAACCGGTTTTTTGGCTAAATTTCAAAAACCGAGAAACCGAGTTTTTCCCGAAAAACCGAATTCGGTTTTTTTTTTTTAAATTTTTTCTTCATTAATACTTGTATTCAAATTATAAATTAGCCCGTGTTACTTGGCTCAGACATTAGCTTCTAGTGGCTTGGGGTTTCGGGTTCGCTTCCCGTCCCAAAAGAGAAAAATGTATTTCATTTGAATTGGCTATCAATCATTTGAAATAAAGTGATGGGGTCTAAATGGCCTTAGGTGCCGAAAAAGACCTTAAACAAATTTAAAAAAAAAAAATTATAAATTATTTAAGTTATATTTTTTTCCCCTTTTTTCAAATACTCCAATAATCTATATATAATAATAGCGGAGTATCTGTCTATCTGTCCGTCGACTATTTCGCTCTGTTTGACCAACTTTTTACATTGGAATGTCGAAATTTTGCAGTCTTATAGAGGACGTTATGGAGAGTCCAGAAAAAATACTCGGGTCCCGAAATTCCTACAATTTTTTGAGTTATTAATTCCTAAAGTTTCGATTTCTCCCATATGAAATGTAAAGATAAATTTTTATGTATTTTTTGTATTCTATGAATGTAAACAAATCCTCAAGCACTGGATTGGAATAGTAGTAATATTAATTTTCTTAGGTTCGGATCCCAGGCAGTCCGATGATTTTATTTAAGCCATTTGGATACCAAATGGCTTAAATAAGAATGCCTGGACCCTCAATAGATATATTCATTAATAGCGGTTATTGTTTAAAGTCTTATATGGCCTAAGTTGCCGAGAAGTGTGAATGGGAAAAAAGTGTGAGTGTTAAAAAAAAAAAATGGCGGTGCGTTCAAAATAGATTCAGATGTTGAAAAAAACCGGTTTAAAACCGGTTTACCGGTTTTCCGCTTTGTAAAAAACCGAAAAACCGGTTTTCAAAATTTTCCGGTTTTTTCCAAACCCTAATATAGACCCTATTGTATTTCTAATTTCTAAAAACATTTTATATTGAATTAAGAGAAGAAAATTAAAAATATTTATTTCCTTCAAATAGTATAAATATAGCCTAAAAAAATTGATAAAATCACTAGCAAATTTTTTAAAATTTTAATTTTATTAAAATTGTGATTTTATTTAAAATTTTTAAAGCCTTATAGTAGATTTGTTTTTGTTTTATACTGTTTGAACATATTAAATTATTTTAATTTTCTAAAAAAAAATTTTTTGCCCCGCCCCCTGATTCAAATTCGTTCCCGCGCCCCTGGTACGGATAATACGCAGAAGTATTTATTTTTGGCCGATGGTCCTTATAATTAATATTAAATAAATATTTTGTCTACCTTTTCAAAGATAGTAAAGAAATTTTATTAAAAAAAAAAACATTTTTGTAACTCTTTCCAACGAACTCAGGAACACCTAGAGGATTACAAAGGTAAAAAAAAAATAATAAATTATTTTATTTTATTAAGCCTTTTCGCACATTGAGAGAATTTTTCTATTAAACAAAAAAAAACACTGTTTAAAAAGTATAAAAAATAAAATATAAATATGACTTTGGTTTCTTCAATGACTATAAATTCTGAAAGTTTGGGCAGATTAAAAAAATTAAAAAGAAATTATCTTCAAATATCAATTTCATCAATGTAATTCATTCAGGGGCGTATATAGAAAAATTTTTCTGCGAAAAATTTTTTTCGCTGAACCAAATTTTCCCGTCCGAAAAAATAATATTTTACCTTTTTTTTAGAGACGTAAAATTTTTGCCACCAGCGGAATCGAAATTTTTTTTCGTGTGCCGTCCGCGGAACATTTTCTCTTGCTCGGAACCAAAATTTTTTCCCGTCCGAAAAAATATTTGACGCTAAATTTTTGCCACCCGCGGAACCAAAATTTTTTGCCATGTGCCGTTCGCGGAACATTACCTCTTTTGTGGAGGCTGCATTTTCGCGCTACGGGGCCGCGCAAACTTTTCGGGGGGGGGGGGGGGGGGGGCGAGACCCATTATTGGCTCTATATTCCTATATATGTATATGCATTTAGGAAATTTCGGGGGCCCCCTCGGCCCCCCCTTATATACGCCCCTGAATTCATTCATCACTATTCATAACTTATTTTATATTTTAAAAATATAAAATTGAAAAAAAAATTTTAAATTTAAATTTTTTAAAAATATTATTTTAAAATGGCATACATTTATAGATAATATATGTTTATATTCAATGGTGTACTGGAAATTAAATTTCCAAAGTTTGAATGCAGAGTTGAGTTAAAAAAAATTCTTATTTTTTCGGCTCGTATGATTTTTTTACCAGACCATCCCCTCCCAATATATTTTAAAGCCTGCTATTGATTATGACTCCATGCCTGCTAGATTTCATTTGATTGCCCACTCGGTAGTTTTCCTTAAGGTCCGCGTCTCGAAAAGCGGTTAAAACACGAATGACTCTAGGCGGCAAGAGATGGCGTTAGTTTTCCCATAGGGATACAAGGGATTTATTCCATTTCATTTTAAAGTTTCTAGCTAATTAATTAAGTGTAGAAAATTAATTATTTTTTAACACAATGATTACTAATTTAATTATCTATAAGTTTTTTTTTTTTTTTTTTTTTTTTTTAATAAAAAAACATTCACACTTTTTTCTCATTCGCACTCACACTCACACACACATTCACACAGTCTTTTCGGCAACTTAGGCCATTTAAGACTTTAGACGATAACCGTTGTAAGTAATATATAAATTGTAGGTTCAGGCATTTCTATTTAAGCCATCTGGTATCCAAATGGCTTAAATAAAATCATCGGACTGCCTGGGTCCGAACCCGCGACGTTTGGTATAGGAGGTAGGCACGCTACCTACTACGCCACACCCGGGGGCTATCTATAAGTTATAGAGCGGATTTTTTTAAAAATATCTTTTATTTAATGCGATTAATCTAAAAAAAAATTTCTTTTTTCGAAAATCAAAAAAAAGGGCTTCTATAAGTTGTAGATATTTTAAATAGCTTTAATTTAAAAAAAATTTGAGGTCGATAGCTTCAAAATTGTGGCGGCTGGAAACTCCCAAAATTAGCATCCCGAGGCGAGGACCTTAAGGATTTCAAGACCGAAAATTCGTCCTTGAGTTGGCTCGGCACGGGCTAACTAGAGTGTTAAAATTTTAAAATCTGTTAGAAATAATAAAAAATATTTTTTTATTCCCTTCGATTGGCCCCTCCTCTTGAAAAATGTTGACTATCACCCTCTTCTGTCTAAATGACATTCAAAGCAGACTTGGTCTCTAAAACAATTTTTGTCAGTCATTTAAAGAAAGAAGAAGCCCTTTAATAAATAAATATTTTTCCAGTACATCATTAACTTTTCTTTACAATACATTTTTACTTTTTTTGATAAACTCTTAAAATAGTAAGTATTTTATCAAACAATTAATCTAAATATTTTAAATCACAGATATTTTGGTTTTTTTTTTTTATACATATTAAATTATATATACAGTATATACTCTTTTTTTCAAGATCGTGAAAATTGGAATTGGAACATTTATTTATTTCGATGCCGTTGACGGAGGGTCTTTGACGATCAAGGGGATGGTGTCGTTGCCGTTGAGGCCTGTCGTTTGTCTTGGATGATTCCCAGAGACGTCAGTCTCCCTGGACCAGGAGTCGTTCGTCATGAGTACAATGGCCCCGCATTCGACATCGCCACTTGGCGTATCTCCGTCTGCAAAGAAAAATCTTGTTAATTTATTTCAATTAGAATTCAGGTCTTTTGAAAAAAATCAAGGATTTTCTCTATTATAAAAGTTGAATTCACAGAATGCTATATTAAGGTGCGCGTCTTGAGGTGCTAATTTTGGGAGGTTCCAGCGACCACAATTTCGAAGCTATCGACCTTAAATTTTTTTAAAATTAAAGCTATTTAAAATATCTACAACTTATAGAAGCCCTTTTTTTGATTTTCGAAAAAAAATTTTTTTTTTAGATTAATCGCATTAAATAAAAGATATTTAAAAAAAGGGAGTTCTATAAGTTGTAGATAATTAAATTAGTAATCATTGTGTTAAAAAATAATTAATTTTTTACCCTTAATTAATTAGCTGGAATCTTTCAAATGAAATGGAATAAATCCCTTGTTTTCCTAGGGACGCCATCTCTTGCCGCCTAGAGTAACTCGGTAGTGAATCGTCTTCTAACGGCTTTTCGAGACGCGCACCTTAAATTAAAATCTGGAGCACATTGGGGGGGGGGGGGGAGCAGTCGGAGCAGATCAGTTTGAGGCTATAATGGAAGGAAGAATCGCGAATTCAGACGCAGTGCTCGGTCAGGTCACGTGATCTGAATCTCTTAATCGGAAACTGTGAAGCGACCTCCATTATCGCTGAAGCATAGATATATCACCGCCTTATCCACTTCTTTATTTATTTGAAGGAGGTATATAGCTTGATATTCAAATAGGTAGAAAGAATGAGCAAAGCAGCTAGGTTATACTTCAATTTATTGCCAAACCAGGGCCAACGTTTCGGTTTCATATGAGATCATCTTCAGGGCCAGGTTAATGTCTGAAAATTTTTATTTTTTATTTTTTTGGTTGAGTTAGTGGCTGTAGATATTGTAATGTTGGGTTGCTAGGATGCAGCCAAAGAGGTTTTGAACCAATGAAAATACCAATTCCAATAAGAGAGGTTTCGGCAAAAATTTTATTTTGCCATGCATATAAAAATAAATTAATTTTACATATATTTACTTACAATTTTCATGTTTATATTTAATATGAACATGTGTCATTTGGCCATAAGAGAACGTTGTGTGCTGTGCGACCAGTCACACCAGGTTTTTTAATTTATTTATTATTAATTAATGTGCCACGGCCGACGTTTGGGTCGCATATAGGACCATCCTCAGGCCAAGCTATTGTCAATATATTGATCCTCCATTGGGCATATATTGGCAAAAGATATTAATGTATTAATATAATAAATCCAATGACCTATAGAATTTATAGAGTGTTTGTATTATGGACAGAAAGTGAATTTGGTCATTGGCCTTGAGGATGGTCCTACATGCGACCGGAACGTCGGCCATGGCAAATTAATTAATAATAAATAAATTGAAAAAAACTACTAGCTGCTTGCTCATTGGAGAAATCCAGAAACCTTTAATCTAAATTATTTTCGATATTTCAAGAATAGGTGTCTAAATAACGATCTCCATGCTGCATTTAAGGTTGTTCGGATAGTACATCGTAAGTCATAATAGAATCTAAATTTTTTTTTAAATAAAATTAAAAATTTGAATGCCAAAATTCCTTATTATAATTTAGTCGTGACCTATCATAGTTTATAATTGGATTAAGTTAATAATTTAATTACCAAAAATAATAAATGAATGACTTTCGACTTGAGCAGTATTTCACGTAATATAGAACTGGCAACATTGCATTCATCAACTATCTATTTTAAATCTTAAACGCCTTAAATTTTATTTTATTTAATATATTACAATGTTTAATGCAAATCAGTTTAAACACAATGGACGATTTGCGAGAAAAAATATTGTAAAATTGAAAAAAAAAATGTAACTGACATAGAGATAAGACACTTATGTTATGCGACGTTGCCAGGCTGGTTTGACTCTCGAGAATTCATTATTTTTAAATATTAGCGACTGTCATTTTGGAGAATTTTTTGACTTTCTTGTTAAAATATCTTTAAAAGCGGTCGGCAGAAACTTTTGATTTTATTTTTAACATATTCCTCGGAAGTGAATTAATAAAATGTAAGTTTTTTTTGTTTTTGTATCTATTGCAGAGGTGGCTATATAATTCGATATGTGTGAATTTCGTCGTTATTCCCCATAGGCTACATGTTAAATTTCAATTTTTTAAAAATTAATTACACGATAACCCTGTGTCAGATCTGCTTCAAAATTTTATTTTATACGTATTTGATAGTGATTAATAACATATTAAAAAATTAGCTTTTAATCAAGGAAAGTGCTTTAATGTCCGAACAACCTTAATCCTTAATTTATTTGTTCATACAGTGGCGTAGCGAGGGGGGGAGCAAGGGGGGTCATCATGCCCCGGGCGCTACTCACAAAGGGGCGCCAAATGGTCCGCAAAACAAAAAATTGTTGGATAATTTTTATTTTTATTATAATTGATTTCTGGATGATCTTATACATTTCAAAATCTAGTCTTGTTTTCTCAACTACATTTTTTGTCTCAAATTTGAGACAAATTTAATTAAATTAAATTAATTTAAAGCCTAGCTTGAGCCTATGATTTTATTTATTTTACTTTATTTATTTATTAATTTGCTAGTATATTTTACATATAATATTATATGGTTTTCGAATGGGGGGGGGGGCGCTAAAAAGGCAATGTGCCCCGGGCGCGATTTAAGCTCACTACGCCACTGTGTTCATATCTCGACTTCAATTATTTTTTTATAATAATCGGACATCTAAGGTGTCCCCATGAAACCATATCACCTTATTTTAACCCCACACGAAAAAATATTTTCATTCGTTTGAGATAATCTATCAAATTATGTAATTTATCGTTCCTTCCGCTTTCTTATTTTTATTTTCATTTGAAATCTTTTTAGGGCAGACTTTGACAAATGCTTAGAGCCCTGATTGACCAATTCAAAGCGACATCGATATATCGACATTCAAAACAATTTATCATACTCTGTGTGATTCCTCTTGTGAACTCGCCTTGTCCTTTGTATCGGTATAAAGCCTTCGACATGTCCACTGGATCTCGATATTTTGTTTGACAAGAGATAGATAATCGCTGCTGTTGGCCAAAAGCGAATATTTCATACGCCTTTCATTCAAACGCCTGCCTCTCTGCAAATCCATTACGAAGTCCGTCGATCTTTGCATTTTAATAGAGTGGTATTTTATTTAATCTCTCGTAATTCCAGGAGGGGAGGGGGATTTTTACATAAACACAGAATTGGAAAATTCAATGAAATTACGTTAATGCACCGCTTTGTATTAAATGGCAAAGTGCTATTTTGAAAATAAATAAAAATAAGCAAGCAAGCTTTAGTATTAATAAATAAATAAAAGAATAATAAGCAGAGAGCAGAGGTCCACCGTCAGTCCATTAGGGCCGCCGAGAGCTTTATCAAGCTCTGAGCCTGGGATATTGATAGGATCCTCCTCCCCCCCTACCAAGGACGGATACAAGGGGAGGGGGTAAAGGGGGTAATTACCCCCCCCCCCCGAGATTTGAAAAAAATACTTTTTTTTCGAAAAAAAAATTATTTTCAATGTAAAATTTTAAAAATTAATACTTAAAAATTTGATTTGTATTTATATTCTGGCAAACAAGTACAGAATGCGCCTTTAAATTACCGAAATTAAGAAAAAAATTGTGTGCTGTGCGACCAGTCACACCATACCATACCCCCCCCCCCCGATAAACACCTCTGCCCCCTCCACTGTAATAAAGTTTATAAAAACTTTTTTAGCATTTCAATCACATTTTTAATTTTTCTAGGTCTATTTAGGCATATGAGATTTTACTGAAGATCCCAGTAATGAAATTAATTGACAGCCAGTAATCGGCCTACTGTGAATAATTTGTGGAAGAGGCTTGAGATCCTGGACAGTTAGCAATTTTAATTATTAAATTTAATATTCCAAAGATTTGTTGTTGTTTTTTTTTTTGTATATTTGTATATTGAAGATATATTCAATAAAATAGCGCACAATTTTCTAATTTCGGTAATTGAAAGTTGAATTATGTGCTTGTCACACCAGAGCGACTCCAGATTTTTTTATATTAAAACAAAGAAAAGATTATTATTTATTTATTTTTTTAAATTCGTTTAAGGTTTTTTTTGGCATCTCTGGTCATTTAGACCCTGTCCCTATTTATTTGATTTGATTGGCATCCAATTCATTTAAAATAAATTTTGTCGTCTGAGACGGGATGCGAACCCGCGACCCTTGGTACAAATGGCCAGCAGGCTAACTATTATACCAAGGCCCGAGGGCTGAAAAGATTATTAATTAACTTTAATACGGGGTTGGGTCTACTGATGATGTCATCAATATGGCCAGAGTGAGTTATTTAATTGTTTAAATAATTAAATAATGTCGTGACTCAACTAGGAAGTCTTTGTCTCTTTAGAAAAGGATCAGACTAAGTATTGATAATTTATATATTTTGAGATGAAAAAGAATATTAAATATGATTTAACATTCATAATTCTTTCTTAAATATTACTTCCCTGGCCAACTCCATTCTAAATTAAATAATTCCTAGCGTATTTTTACTTTCTCTCACCTTATTAATATATAGAGAGAAAGTATCGCATTCTTGTCAGAAATTCGACGTCTAGATTTTGAGTCCAAACCGCTAAACGGTCAGTTTCTCTAAGTGCATGTTCAAAATAAAGCATGAAGGAAATGAGCTGCGAGATTTAAATTATATTCAAGTTAGCAATTCTTAAGGGCTTGGGTCTGTCCATCATTCATCCTCTATCTTGAAATTATTAAAGGCAAAGATAACCCGAAATCAATGAATTTGCTTGCGAGAAGGAAACTCAATGAGATTTCCAATCTGATAATTCCAATCATTCTCAAAACGGGTTTATCTCAGCGACAAGCCCAGGACAAAGAAAGAAAAACATATAAAAGCTAAAAAGGAAATATTATCAACAAATTATTCAAGAGCTCATTTCTAGATAACGAGTTTCCAGAGCTAATCTTTTCTTTTACCAAGCCTCCATTCATTTAAGTAATGAACAGGACAGGGGGTACAAGATATCGTCTGGTTTTTCTTTGGTTCGTCTCAGAAAAGACAAATTTTTTTGGTTTAGGGAAGAAATCACTATTTCCAATTGGAATAGAGGCTACCTGGGGACGTTCAACACGCTTGTTTCTCGGGACCACCAAACCAAGATTAAGCCGCGCTTTGGCATTGCTTAACCGTAACGATCTTGGTGGGGCTGCTCTAAAAGATGAATGTTTAGGAGATTGATTTTGGGTTTAAATAATCCAACTCAAGAGACACCAGCTTTTCAATTAAAATTTTAATTTAATGCTTAGTTTGACAGATTAGAACTATTAAGATTTTCCGGTTAGATATTTTTAAGTGTGCAATTTAATTTAGATTTTTTTTTTCTAAATTTGCAAAAAAAAAAAAAAAAAAAAAAAAAATTAATGAAATGATAATTACAAATATTTTTTTTTAATTTACATTATTATTATTATTATTATTTCAAGATGCTGGAGGGTTGAGGGTAAAATGGAATTAACTTATAAGCATATAAATTATTAGTATTTTAAGAGTTCTATATATCTAGGGCAACGGTTCCCAACTTTTTTCCCACTTTTCCGTAAAAAAAACGCTGAGGCCCGGTGTATTCTGGGTATAAATGTGTGCGTGTATGTGTAAGTAAAATGGTTTGGTACAAAATTACTTTAAAAAAATGATTTTATTGCATTTACTTTGTATTAAGAATAAAAAGCAATCTTAAAAACTATGGGTCAGGTTTGAAAAAAGTCAATGATCTTGTTTTATACCTACAAGAGCGTCAATATTTGGATGAAAACTGGCTAGTGTTTTAGCCTTAAATCGCACTAAGCCTTCAGTTTATCTCTGTATTTATTTTTCAAGAAAACTAAAGGTGAAAAAGCTCTTTTATTATTTTTATTATTATAAGTAGAGAGCGGAAAAAAAATCCCTTATTTTCGGAAAAAAGTCGCCTTCTTTTTTAGCCAAAAAGTCGGTAGAAAATCTCTAAAATGTCGCTGTCAAGTTTAAGAATTAATAATATGAAAAAGTAAATGAAATATAGCCTATAGTGCCTATAGTGCTTCAAGCACTGTACAATTTCTTTTGATAACTCCGACACCTTGTATATAATAGATATAGAATAAAAGATAATTTTATTTAAATAATTCCATTTGAACAAGATATTGATATTCATAAATAAAAATACCTCATTTCGGATTTGACTAAACACTAAACTACTCAAATATTTGTTAAATATAAATTTACATAATCGAACTGAAAGATACGATTGTCAAATAATTATGAAATGAAAAAGAAAAAAAAAACGGATTTATGCTGAGGAACTTTGACAGATGATACAATTTAGTATATCTCTATTCGTTCTATTAATTATGTATTATTTGAGGTAATTTTAAGTAATAAAAGATTCTAAATAATAAATTTTTAGTTTTATTGTAATTTGAAATTAATTTAGTCTCTTGTGGACAAAAACAATGGGAATGCTTAAAGTTTTAGGAAAATCTTGAAACGGTAGAAAAATTGTTTTTTAAGAAATTATTATTATAAAATACAAGTGGTAAAGCCCGCTTCGACGCCCCTCGGACCCCCTTTCTTGCTCGGCGATTTTTTTCTGAATGACTTGATCATCGTTCTCCTTACCATTTACAGAAAGGCTTCTTATATCCTATTTTATAATTTGATACACTGAAGATGGATTGCGTCATGAAATTTGCTGTCTTGTTTAATTTCTCAATTAACCTTACTGATTCGTTCATAATACGAAATTTCATCTATTGCGAGTTCTATATATTATTATTATTTAATAAAAAATAATATTATCTATCTATGTATAAAAATATAATAATTTATTTATCAATGTTATTCTTTTCAATATAATAATAATACAAATTCGAGAGCTAATCCGATTTAATCATTTTAATATAAAAATATATATAAAAAAAAAAAAGATAATTATTTTATGTAAAATGAAAAACATGAAACCTTTAAATGAATCAAAACAAGCAACGTTTAGTTATCATAATAAATGTTTATTGTTGGTAAAATAATAAGGGATATTTTGCTAAAACCCAATCCATTCTCTTTTTCAAAACAATATTCAAATTGTCATGCTAATGAGAGATTAATAATCCCTATATCAATGTTTTTCAATGACGTCAACAATTTTAGGAATTTTAATTGAATAGAATAGTAATACCGGTGAATCAAAGCGCTTGTAGCTTCAAGGATTTTCTGTGCTCAACGATAAAATTTATTGATTATAATTGAAGGTGCCAAGCAGCTAATACTTTTTTTTTTTTAAACAGGCTGACATTTCGATCACAAATTGGACCATCTTCAGAGCTGCTCACTAGTAAAAATATTTCTTGATGACTATTCTGAGCACCAACAAGAAATATTTGACAAGACATGTGAGTGTTCTTTATTGATGAGGCCAAACATCCCATGGCCCCCAGGAATCGAACCCAGGATCTCCGCCTTTCCGGGGCATAGGCGTGCTATCCATTGCACCAGGCCACCGGACCCTCGACCTGCACCAATAAAACTCACTTCCCCTTATATGCAGTTAGTCGCGCAAGTTACTAACTCGTAACGAATAGGTGAAAAACTTTAAAGAAAAATTTTCCACCTATGCGCCGCTTGGTTAACCAGTAGAGGGACAGATATCTGGATCTGGATTTAGAAATATTTGAGTTAACATTGAAAAAGCTCTGAAGATAGTCCCATATGGGACCGAAACGTTTGGTATGTGTATAATTAATAAAAAAAATATATTTATATATTTATCCGTTTGATGTGGTAGTGACTGTATATTGGGATTAGGTCAGGAGGAGGGGTAATCAAGACTGAATACTCTCATATGTTAGCTCTAAGTAACAATAACAACCAGTGTAATAGTGATTTTTTTTTTTTTTTTTGTTAAATGTTTAAAGAAATTTATTGAATTAATTTTTTTATATATTATTTCTGGAGTAGTTTAAAAACATTTTCTATAACTATAGAATATCAAGGGGATGTTAAAAAACAAATAAGAGGAAAAGGGGTGTACACTAATAGTTGGGTGGGATATCCCAAAGGCCTTTACATTCAATATTTTTACTTCAAAACCAATTTACTCGCATAATTATTCCTAACCATATTAAATTTTTTTTTTGTACATTATCTACGCTAATGTTATAAATATTAAAGTTTTAAAACTATTTTAGCTTTTAATTAAGTAAAAAACTTTAAAGTGTTCAAATTTATCATTTCGTGAGAGAAAATTGAGAAACTTTCTAACACCCACCTAAAAATAAAAACTTGGCGTTTGTTCTATACTTTAAAAATTTAATAATTGCTGACTTGTCTTTTAAGATGTCATTTAAAGTAAGGCCTGGAAAAATATGTATTGCTGAAATATGGCATTTATTCCTTTAAACATTGTAAATTTGTCTTCGAATTTAATTCATTACTCAAAAACAAAAAAAATTGTAAAATCGAAGTTTAATTGAAGGCGAGATTAAATTAGGCGCTAACTTTACTGAACACAAAAATTGATATATGAAATAAAGTACATACATTTATGGAAATACACTTTTTTGGGCGAGTTTAATCAATTTCAGTATTTTTTAGCTGGTGAAAATACAAAATTTAAGGAAAATATTCCCGTTCAATATATCATTTTTCAGTTCATTCACATATTAATAAAATATATTTTATTATATTTATTTTATTAATAGGTGAACTGAGAAATGATTATTGAACGGGAATATTTTCCTTAAATTTTGTATTTTCACCAGCTAAAAAAATACTGAAATTGAATTACTATTGTCTCTCAAAGCCTTGAGGGGAGGGCATTTGCCCCTCCCCTCAAATGACGTCCCTGGGTGTAGCATAATTTTTGTTTTTTAAAAGGGCAAACATATCATTTTTCTTTCTCTTAATCTGTATATTCTAAATTACTTGTTAACTCAGAATTTTCTTATTAAGTTCTTCCAATTAAAATTAAATGCAACACTAGACATGCACTCAACGAATGCGCAGGCTTTTGATTGCGCAACAAAATAAACATTCCCTGCTTTGAACTTAGTGATTACATTCAAAGATTAAGATTTAATCTAAAGCAATATAAATAATTTCAAGCATTCAGCTAATATTTCCAACCAAAACTCTTGAGATTTTCTCAAATATCAGGGAGGGGGAGGGTTGTAATTACCCCTCCCTAAGTATCCGCCCTAGGTCATTAGATAGTTGAAAGCTTTAATAAAAGAGGGATCGAAACGCAAGGTATGAGAAAAAGGCTCCCGGAAAAAGAGAGCGAGAGCGAGAGACTTTTCTGACCTTCTGAACGTTCGGCGAGTGTCTCGTCAGGAAATTGCACATGTTTCTTGATGTGGACGGCAGGAACAGAAGGAGGTCCGAGACCGGAACCAAAAGACGATGACCTCGGGTGTGGAGATCGACTCGAATCCTCCTGGATAAAAGTGAAACAAAACTTGATACTATGTATAATAGAAATTTATGGATTTTGTACTACTAAATACAAATCATAAAATTTCCTGAGAAAACAAGAGTGGATGAAGGTTTGTTATCTTCAACAACTAACAACTATTTAGATAAAAGCCAGTACTTTATTAGTGACCGCCAATAGATATCATCAAAAATTGATCCTTAAAAATTTAGCTTTTTTAAATGCTTTTATTTAACTTACTCTTTCAAAATCACCAACTTTGAGTCTTTGTTTAAGTCACTTCCCGATGAGCTAGAGATGTGAAATTTGATATTTAAGGGTCATTTTTGATGACGCAAATAGTGAGTTGGGTTTTACCAAAATTCACCAAACTAATGTGGTACTTTATTTTCTAAGTATACTTAGAGCCTCGAAATCACTTTAATGCGCCCCACGCTTTTATTTTAAGTCATAAATATTCAACAATTTTAACAAGAACAATTAAATTATTTCTCTCTTTTTAGTTCAATTTAAATAAAAGCATTTTTTTTTTAAGTTTTTTTATTATATTTTTATTTCATTTAAACTTTCCCGATTGACTTCAAGTCAACTACTGACAGGTGATGCTTTCGTCGCACTAATGTGGGGACTATTTCAGTGTTTTTCAGATACGTGACACCAGCTGGCTCTTCTACTATTTAAATAGTAACAAAAAGGTGTTTCCTAAAGCGTATTTGTTAAAAGTAATCAAATAAATAAATAAAGGCTTCAATTAAAATGTTAAAGTAATTGGACATTAACTTTCAACACAGTGAAAATAAATCTGTGTTTGGCTCTCTTTTGAATGTGCAGTTAAATAAAGGCATGATTAGGGAAGAGTACTTTTTGTAATTAAGTCTTTCCGACTTGTTCATTGTAATAAAATAGAAATATAGGCTATTTTTTAAATGAATCAAATACTTAATTTACATGGATTGTAACAAATAAAAGACAGGTAGCTAATAAAAGAGTGGAAAGGCGAGATTTCTTTAAGAAAATAGCAGTGGATTTATGATATTAGCTGTGCGGGGGAGGGGGGGGGGCAGGTAAAATTTATAAATAAATAAATTTTTCTCTTTTGCCAAAGCAAGCCTCCTTTCAGACGCATGCCTCACCCTCTCGACCGCCTTGATTGAAAATTAACAAGTATGCTTTAAAAAGTTTCTGAATACCTACAAACTCTAATTATATTATATATCAAACGTATAAAATTGCATTAATTAAATATGCATAATTAGATTATTTTCTTTTCTTGATTAATTTTTTACAAAAAAAAAAAAAAAAAAAAAAAAATTATATAAAATTCATCGATTGTAAAAATATAAAAAAGTTAACGATTCAAAGGTCAAGGAATTATTCTCTACGGCTCAATTTGTTTAAATAATTAGAGAAGATTAAATTAATAAAAATAAAGGGTCCGACTAAGCAACTTTGCCCACCCTCTATTCAAAGGAATAACGCAACGCTTTTGTTTATTTATTTTGATTTTGCTCTGTTTCAATGCTAAATTTTCAAATTTAAATAATTTTTTTAGCCGGGGGGCCTGGCAACGGAGTAGAGCAACAGTCACCACAATCGTTGCTGTTAAGCAATGCCAAGCACGGCGAAATCTGGGATTGGTGACCCCCGGAAATTAGCGTGTAGAACGTCCCCCGGTAGCCATCGGTATTACAAATGTAATAATATATATGTAAAATTAAAACCCTAATGGCCTCTGCAGTCGAAAAAGGGGGAATAAAAATAATAATAATAATTTTTTAACAAATTTAGTATACTACTAGTGTAACAAACTAGTGTACTAAGATTATACTGTAGGCCTATATAACCGAATTATTTGAATAAAAACTTTTATTGAATTATTGAATTGATTGAAATGGATCGATTTGAGAGATGTTCCCGTAGGCGATTGGAGACTTGCCTGGATGAGGGTGGAAAGCGGAGCTGTCGGACTTTGTGTAGGCGACGTCTTGGTGTCTGCGGCGTAGGTTGGAGCCCTTCGGGTGGACAAGCAACTCGTCGCAGTTGGCCTGGCCGCGTAGCGCACTGCTGGGACCTTTGGCCATTCAAATAAAAACATCCTTCTTTAAATACAGCCGCAAGAAAATTGCTTTTTATTTTTGTTCTTAAGTCTGTTTACTATAATCTCATATTTTCTACCAATTTGACGAAGGTTCCTTAAATAAAAAATTAAAGAAATTAATGTCATTTCTTGTTCTAATTTGACTATGAGTTTATGTAAGACGAAGAAGTAAGATTTACATAAAAATAAAAAAAATTGAATAGACCTTTCCAAGCCAAGTAAAGATTCCCTGAGGAATGCACCAACGGAATTATCTCCTGTTTAATATTGTATTTATTTCAATATATCATTGGGATAATACCAACTCAATTATAAACTTTGAAATTCATTCCATTATTGAATGTAGATTTGCTACGCAATAACTTGACACCTAATTCCGACTTCAAGTTTCTAGCCAATATTTAACACGTGACATTTGTCTCTCAAATTATAAATTTTATTTTTCTCTAAATAAAAGTGTTGTGATCGTAACATAGGGAATTTATAGGATAAAAAAACTGGTGTGACTGGTCGCACAGCACACAACTTTTTCTTATCTTTGGTAATATTTTGTTCACAGACACACACACAGACAGACCATGTCGCAAAAACCACTTTTTTAGGATTCAGGGGACCTCAAAACGTGAAGATCCTTCAAAATCTCGACATCCAATTTTTGACATGAATCCAATACTTTCTCTTTCTGATACAGGACCAAGGGAGTTGGCAGCCAATAAGTGAGCCTCTATATTAAATAAAAACTCTCAAGTGTTGAGACGTTTCGGCTTTATTCTGCTAATGCCATCATCAGTCAATTAGAGCTGGAAAGTCATACATTTAATTAATTTTTAAGTTGTTGATCACAAATATAGAGGCTCACTTATTGGCTGCCAACTCCCTTGGTCCTGTATCAACTATATCTACAGCCACTCAACCTTATATCTACTTTCTCTTTCTATATATTAACATATATAAAGGAAGAGAAAGTAATAAGATTTGAATATTTTTCCCGTTGCCCTGCGCATATGATCATATTCTGGCGTAGAGCATTCACGAAGCCCATGCGCTCAATTTTTTCTCAAATTTTTTATAATATTGACAATCTCTCTCAAAAAATTCATATATGCACTGAAGATGGCACCTGTACAGTGACCGAAATATTTGCAATAAATTGAAATGATGAAAGAGAAAAAGGAGGCTGTTTTTTTCTCCTTATCGACCTAATCAACGATTCCCAGCGGTAATACATTTACTTTTTATTTAAAACTACCCGATATGATAGCTATAATTTAATCGTGTTATTTAAAATTCTCGTAATCTTGAGGTTTTATTAAAGCGGAAATTAGAATAGGAGGGAGGCTGTTCTTTTTATTTAATCACGATACGGATTTTTCTTTTAGTTTTTTGATCATTAAAACTTTTTTTGACTCCCCCATTTTTTCTAAAAATTCTGTGAAAGCTTCAAAAATTCCAGATTTCGAAGCCGGTTAGGTATTCTCTGTGCCCAGGATATATAATTCATTCTCGTGTTTCTTTATCATATTGACTTTCTTATAAAATGAAAATTTCTCTTTTCCCAGAAAAAAAAAACTTTGCCTAAAGACAATATAAATATGAAATAGAGAGAGAGAGAGAGAGAGAAAGCCAGAGGTTGGCATCCTAATATTAAAAAGATCTTATTTATAATTAAAAAACTCTGTCTCAATTAAGTTTTTTAATTATAACAAATTTGTCGGGGAAGAATATGAGGGGTCGTCTTTAGGAAGGGTTAAAAAATAAATAAATATGTAGGCCTACTAATTGGTTTGGATTATAATTAATTTTTACAAGTTTTATTATTAATGGTCTAAGGTTAAAATGAATAAAGAATCCCCTTATCTGGTGAGAGAGTCCCTCCTCAAAAAGGACATATATTCAGCAAATCCAAGAGGGTTCTCAATCTTTTGAAGCCAAATTAGGGAACTAACAAGTAAGTACATTTCGCATAAAATAAAAAATAAATTAAAAAAAAAGAATGGATTTTGAAAAACTAAAGGATTTTTTAATCCAGTGGTTCGGATTTGAGAAATATTTGGCGTCGGAACATTTCGTTAGAAGGCAATTCTTTTGTTTTAAAGTCCTTTTCGGCATTTTTTAGGAATCTTTCAAATTAGAACAAGCATAATCTGAAAAAATAAGAAAAAAAACACACTTTTTTCTCATTTACACACACCTACACACAGTCGTCTTCTCGGCAATTCTGGCCATATAAGACTTAACGATACGTATTTAATAATATATACACATATGGGCAATATTTTTACTTTTTCGACCACTTTTTGTAAGGAGGGGTCGTGGATATTCCATATTTCAGTATGTTGTAGTACCTTAGAAAGTAAGATTGTGTGCCACTCTTCAGCCCTTAAAGGCTCCTATTTCAGAGAAAACAACATTAGAATGCCCAAAAGAGGTCTAGTTTCATTATTCTTGATAAAATAAATTTATATTCCTCAATGAAAATACAATGATAAACTAAAGAAGAAAGACGAATATTTTTCAATATGTAATAGAAATAACTTATTTTATTTATACAAATAATTAAAATCTATTGATTGTCAGAGGCAAAATATAATCAATATTTACAGGATTTTTTACTTTTTTTTATTTAAGGGGATCAGGAGCGACGTCTAAACGTACTTTAAAAAAAACTAGACTATTATAAGGAATTTTCAATGCAGTTTTTTTTTAAATGAATTAAATTCATAAGAGATTATTGCGACATCGAGCTATAATTTTTTTAATGACTTATTAAAAAATTATCGTAATTAATTTTTTTGTTATCAAGCAAATACAAAAAAACAATCAGTCCCAATAATCTTTAATTTTTTTTAAATTTTAAAATGAATTTATTGTTATTATTAATCACATATTAATTAAGAAATTTTTAAAATAAGGTTAGATGATTTATTTAAAAACCAACTGTCAAATGAGTTCAGCATTCTTGCAATAGATGGCAGGCTAGTCCCCAACAGCCGATCGCCTAATGGCCTATCAAAACATCTGAAATCAAATCGGCCTATTTTTATTTTATCAAAATAGGAAGCAGAAACGGTCTTAAAAATGAACAAAATCCCGCACCAAAAAGACCCACTTCCGGAAAAGAGGCTTCTCAGGGGGCTTGGCTACCGAGCGAATAGAGTCATTTATTTCGGACATTAAAATATATCAAATGGAGTTAACAAAGAAATATATACAGCCTGAGAGAAGAGATGTTGTCTTTATGCCCTCAAGGCTCATCCATCTTGATAATAACTATGCATTTATTCTCTTAACCTTTCTCATTTATGAAAATTATGACTGACCCCAAATGCCTCCTGCAATTTCCCTTGAGGATTTGTCTTTGAATGCTCAAATTTGTCAATTTTGTGTCTATTTTGTTTCTTCATCTCTCTTTTAACAAAGAAGAAAAACTAAATATATAAAGAAGAGCAGGGAAAATGAATTTGAAAAATCTGAAATACATCAGAAAAGTGTAAAATTTCAACATCGAGTTTTTGAAATGATTGCAATACTTTCTCTCTCCTATTACACATATAGGTAAGAGACTTATTAGAAAAGAAATACGAATTCTAGAAGCTCAATTATCCAAACTAAAATAAGCCCCAGGTTGTCCGGATATTCACATTTAAGTTTAAAAACTTGATAAACCCGGAAAAAAAAGTTAAGTTTCGGATAAATCGATTTTTTTTTTCCTATTGGAGTGAAAAAGATTTATAAAATACAGTAATTCATTTATTAAGGGGCGAGTCTCGAAAAACTGTTATTAGCCGATTGAGAAGCTGGTTACTCTAGGGGGCAAGAGGTGGCGTTAGTTCCGCCCATAGGGAAACAAGCATTTTAGTCCATTTCATTTGAAAGGTTCCAACAAATTAATAAAGGCAAAAAATTAATTATTCTTTAACACAATGATTACTAATTTAATTTTCTACAAGATACGGACCGAATTTTTAAAAAAATATCTTATTTAAGGTGATTAATCTATTTTTTTTTTTTTTTTTTTTTTTTTTCGAAAATCAAAATAAGGGCTTCTATTGGGATCTATGGGAGAGGCGTGGCTTCACCTGGTGGCAAAAAATGAACTAGCCATTGTAGGATTGAATGGCTGAGCTGATACGCAAGTACACGTGTTTTATGAGACAAAAAGTTTAATTAAAAATAAAAAATGGGTGTGACGGTACAGGAAATTTGTAGGTTTTCTTCTGCCACACTTACTAATAGAAATTTTATTTGTGGAGACAATATTATTGATCCTGGTCATGTTTTAAAGTGAGTAATAGTAATGACAGTTTCAATGACAGACCAAATTCTTGCTTTCTGTTTACAAACAACAAGTTTACGAGAAGAATTTCATGCAGTGGCGTCATTGGGGGGAGGGGGAGGCATTTGCCCCCCCCCAAGGGCTCTGATTTTTATAAAATTTTATATTATTCAAAATAAAATGCTCCAAAATACATCTAGGAGTATACAAACTGTACAAATTTTATAATAATAATAACAAAAAATGTGTTTGGAGTGCACCACATAAATCAGCTCTTAAAAAAATACGATATGAGACGCCTTTGCTCGAGCACAATTGTTTTAGAGAAAAACAAGAAAAAGATAGAGGCAAAAATTAAAAGAAGGCTTCTAAATCTGATAGATTGATTCTTCTACAATAAAATTATTTATAATTTTCACTATACTGTCTTTTTTTTTGGAAAATAATGAAATCGAACTGTTTCATGCTTAGATGCATGACTTTTACACCCATAAACACAAAGTAGATACACATTGCTTTTATTTTTATAAGGAGAAAATTTCATATTTGTGAATATATTAGTGTATGTATGTATTATTTATTAATCTAACAATAATGTTTACTCGTGGGTTATAACTTTTTTTAAATAATACAATTATATCAGATGTTTAAATGTTCTTGTCCCTTATATCACGTTAAACATATGAAGGTTTATCCTACAATCGCTAGTTCGAATTTAAGCCACCAGGTAGAGTATTGAAATGCTAAAGATCCCAATACGTTGTAGATATTTTAAATGGTTTTAATAAAAAAAAAAAAAAAATTAAAGTCGATAGCTTCAAAATTGTATACAAAAATATTAAGAAATATTTGGTAAAATATCATTCTTTGGTCAAAAACGAACCATTTAAATGGGAAAAAGTTTAATAGAAAAAGCTATTTATTCCCGTAAATGAATCTCTCTCCAAGATGAGAATTAACAAGATAGAAGGTCTTACCCGTCCTATGAAGCGTTCATGTTGTGCGGTTCCCCGTCCTGCCCGATATTCTTGATATTGAGATATGACTGTATAGCAGTGAGTAGACCTAAAAAGAAAAACTTTTTGGTGGAGACTTGACATGACCCTTTATACATAGACTATATGGTACAAGCATGATTCCCTCATTTATTTCAATTGCCTCTGAAGTGACATAATTAGAAATCAAGCATCAAGGAAATTGTTTATCTCCTCATCTTCAAATTA
The DNA here is from genome assembly GCA_023213315.1 of Euborellia annulipes. Classification (NCBI taxonomy): domain Eukaryota; kingdom Metazoa; phylum Arthropoda; class Insecta; order Dermaptera; family Anisolabididae; genus Euborellia; species Euborellia annulipes. The sequence goes on along the minus strand of JAKCPI010007165.1, from coordinate 10,083 downwards.
AAATATAATATCATTGTAATTTAATAATTACTCTACATTTACAATCACATTTTTCAATTTGTATGTAGAATGTATACCAGTATATCTCTTAAAGAATTTACAGAAATTGGTTATTCTTAAGAAAATTATGAGTGTTATATTTAAATAATTTCATAATGTATGTGTCAATTTTTAAAAACTTTTTAATTTTCTCCTTTCTAAAGAAAGCGAATAAATTTGCTTATTAAAACAATTAGCAAACTTTTAAAGGTAAGTTCTCGTTTCGGTAATCGATTCTAATAAAACGGACGAAATCTTTAACATAATTATAAATGTTAACCTTAAATTTTCTTTACTAATAGAGATGACATGTTCAAAAGTTATATTATTTTTCAAAAATATTTTAAAAGACCAATAGAGAAGTAGAACAAAATTGAAGGCGAAATGAAATACCATTCGTGGAGGTCCATGATCATGTGGGCCTTCAAATTTTCCTGGGGAGGGAGAAGAAGAGAAAAAATAAAGGTGTGTATTTTTTGAAATGGATGAATAATGATTGCCCTAAAGGCCTTTGATTGACCCAACCAGAAAGAGGGAAATTTCTATTACATAATTATTATAAAATTTATTTGAGAGAGAAAGGTTTATTATAAGAAGACATTAAAAAATCAACAGTTCGGGTTATTTTTAATGATTTTTTTTATTTATTTATTTAGATCTTTTTCAGCATCTAACCCCATCCCTATTTATTTCAAAAAGATTATTAGCCAATTCAAATTATTCTCGCTTGGGACGGCAAGCGAACCCGGGATCCCTATGCACGAGAAGCTAATGTCTTCCACACTACAGCTCAGGTCATGGGCATTAATGATGATTTAAGCCAGGGTTAAAGTTTCGGCCACATTTTTGAAGAGTATAATCTGAAACGGCTCAAGAAAAAATCTCGCTTCTTGTTCTAGGAATCCATTTTTTGAAGTTTCCATCCTAATCGACACAGATAGATATTTTATATGAAAAAACTTCAAATTTTGCTTAAATTTTATTGCAACGTGACATTGATAACTTTTTTTTTATAATTTCGTTATTTTTAACTGATTTTCATATGTAGATCGCTTCTTTTGGATATGTTAATTATATTCATTTTGGCGTAACTAGGGAGGTGCCCCCCAGAAAGCTCCTTGCCCCAAAGGAAAATTGAGAAAATATGGGGCTTTCAGGCCCCCCGGACGATAGCTGGTCCCATGACCCCCAATGAAATTCTCCAGTTACGCCCATGATTTTTTTTTTTTTTTTTTTTTTTTTTTTTTTTCTCAGGGCCTGTCCGTGTTGCCACCCAAGATACACCTCAGCCTAAGTGGCTTATTGTGCTAACCCTAGTCATGATAATCTTAAGCGCTAAAATTCGATTGCTCCAGTTTCGGCTGAAATTTTATATTTCTTTGTTTTTCAATTATTCACGTCATTTTTAAGGTGAGACATTAAAAAATCTAAAATAAACGCTATTACTTTCTCTTACCTATGTATATATGTAATATATATATAGAGAGAAAGTATTGGATTCATGTCAAAAATTCGATGTCGAGATTTTGATGGATCTTCACGTTTTGAGGTCCCCTGAATCCAAAAAAAAGTGGTTTTCGCGACATGGTCTGTCTGTGGGTGGGGTGTGGTGGGTGGGGTGGGTGGGGGGGGGGGGGTGTGTGTGTCTGTGTTCAATTTTAAGCATGAAGGAATTGAGCTACGAGGTTAAAATTTTATATTTAAGTTAAACCCCCCCCCGGGACCGGAAAAATAAGCTTAATCAAAATCGGCCAAAGAGTACTAGTACTTTACTGATGTACTTTTTCAGTTTTTTTCGATTTTCTCAAAAGATCGCTCTAACGATTTTGATTAAAATTCAAAAATCAATTATTTTTTTAGATGCTCTTTCAAATGTATATTCTCGTTTTGCCCCTCAAAATTGTTTGAAGCACACCTTTACTCTTGTGCTTCATAGGAAAGATAGGAGAAATGGTTGCCATGGTAACAAAATATAAATATTTTCCCCATACTTATAAATTTTACATCCGAATTCAAATATTCCCTACTGCCGGGGACTAAATACATGTCGACACAAAAAATCTCGGTGTGACAAGCACAGTACACAACTTTCGATTACCGAAGGTAAGAGAAAGTTGTGTCCTATGCGCCAGTCACACCAGATTTTCTAATGTACAAATGCATCGTTGATATAAAAAATGAAAAATTTTCATTTGCCAAAAAATAAAGAAGGAAGATTTCAAATCTTGCATTAGAAAAGTTTTCTGTACTGTATGCAGTGGCGGATCCAGAGATGTTCCTCGGGGGGGGGGGGGGGGGGGTAATCTGGAGTGGCTGGTCGCACAGCACACATTTTTTTTTTTTTTTTTTTTTTTTCAAAAACATTCACACTTTTTTCTCATTCACACTCCCACTACACACATTCACACAGTCTTTTCGGCAACTTAGGCCATTTAAGACTTTGACGATTGACGTTGTATTATATATTATATTAATCTATTGTGGGTTCAGGCATTTCTAATTAAGCCATCTGGTATCCAAATGGCTTAAATAAAATCATCGGACTGTCTGGGTCCGAACCCGCGACGTAATTGCGCCCCCTTTACCCCCCCCCTTGTATTCGCCCTTGACTGTATGTAAGTTAAGACAAATGTATTTTTAAAAATGCCATGCCTTCTGATTTTAATCCTATTAGAAGGATAATCATGCGATCTTCCACCCTTTTCCAAGGGCTTATCGCTTGATGAGCTCCACTTAATGTCCAGCAAATTTATGATCGCTTTACCTATTTTTTTTTATCGTTTAAATATAAAATAAGATAATCTTTGAAGGTATATTTAGAAATAAACTGATGTGGCCATCACATAAATGTCGTTGCGGATTTTCCCCCGTCTTATCCAACTTAAGCCTGTTTTTTTTTTGTTTGTTTGTTTTTCAAAAAGTTGGCTCTGAATAAAATGTAAATCATATCGAATGTGATATGTATAAATACATTTTGAATAAAATGTTAAGTTTTTCTGCTGAGAGGGAGGAATAACGGAGAGAGAAGGCTTCCAAATGCATATGGAAATGATATTAGCATTTAAATTGATCAACATCTGTGGCAAAACGAAAAGTGCACTCGCAAATTTCATGAACTCTCATATAAAATGTTTCAAAGGAATTTTTTTTTAGTGAAAATTCTAGAATATCGATTATGCATATATAAATGACAGAAAATATAATCGAGTATGATTTTATCATTTAACTAACGAATATAAATAAATAGAGTAATGGAAAATGAGATTCATAGAAAAAAGAAAATTTGGCTAAAATAAAAAAAACTGATTTTCTAAAAAAGTTTTAAGATTTTTTTTTACAAATGTGCTTTTATTGTCGACATTTCGTACGCAGGACGCACATTACTTCAGGGGATTTTACCCAGCCTGATCTATTTGCTAGTAATTTTTTTAAAGGCTTTTCGGCATCTTAAGTCTTTAAACAACAGACAAATACTGGGTATATAATTCTAGCCGCTAAACCCGACTGCGTCGTTAGTTGCTGAATAACTACAAAATAATAAAATTCTAGTCCTTATATTATAGTTTCTGAGATAATTTGCTCTTGCTGTTTTAGAATATCGCATATAAATAAGGTTACCATAATTTATTGAAATAAGTATTATGGGATTAATAAATTACAAATTTATTATGATTACCCGAGTCGAAATTTAAGGCCTGCTGTAATAAGCCTTCAGGCCCTGAGTAGGTCCGGTTTAAAGCCCTGTAAGTCTACCTACGCCCGACTTTGAACCCCAAGATCCTACTTTTTTCTACTTATGCACCCTTAAATCCGATTACATTAAAAATAAAGAAAAATTAAAAGAATAATATTAAAAAAAACAATTGAAAAAAAACAGAATTTTTTATTCTGCAAAGTGACGTCACTAGAACGTAGTAGCCTACTTTATACAAGAAGTAAAGTAGTGAGAGAGAAGTAAAGGATGTTTTTTTCTCGTTATCTTTCTAATTTAATAGTATTATTATAATAAAAAGGGATATAGGGGTCCAAAGTAGGCCCTAATTTTCATTCCCAACTTACTTTGGTCCCCAACCGGGGAAAATGGAAATTTGTACCATATAAGGGTTCAAAGTAGGACCTAATTTTAACATGTAAATAGACCTCCTTTGAACTCCCAAGTCCGATATAAGACCGACTTTAGGAGGCTTACAGCAGGCCTTAAATTTCGACTCGGGTAAGCTCTTAAAATAGTAAAATTCCCCAATTTGGCCAAGTTTTCGGTTCATGTTAGTAAAATCCGGACGCTAAACCAGACACGTGTAACAAATTCGGACTGTCCGGATGAAATCCGGAAGGATTGTAATCCTACATATAAAAAATAATTGATTCATGAAGAGCGAATTATCGAAAAAACTGAAAAAATACTTCAGTAATATACTAAAGTACTAGTACCTTTTAGACGATTTTAAAAGCTTATTTTCGAACTTCGGGTGTAGAAATAATTTGAAACTTTAATTTTAAATCATTTTATCGAGATTGGTGACCCCAAGCAATCAGAGTGTGGAACGTCCCTCGGTAGCCATTGATACTATGTATTTTTATTTTCTCTTAATAAAAAATATGTTAATAAATAAACATCCCTAAATAGCCTCTGTAGCTGAAAAAGGCTTAAAAATCCTTTTATTTATTTATTTATTAATCACTGCACAACAGCTTTGAAGCCACTTATCGGCAGGTTACAAATAGTCAAATATATTATAATATACATTTTGGATCAGTCTGTTAGAGAAATATAATATATAAGTATAAATATATAATAATAAGTATAAATTAATTTGTTAACAAAATACCAATTCGCAAATCTTTTCTTTTTTTTTTAATTTTTAATAGAAGTACCTGTTATAACCTATTATAGGCTATATTATATACTTGATAGAATATTATCTCCATAGGCTACTGTCTCTGATTTATATAAAATAAAGAATGTCAGTATTTTTTTTTTCATTTTGCAAATTGATTTATGAATTATAAATCTCTCAGGCAATTTCAATAGCCATCTTAAGTTTTTCATTTTAAGTCATAATTTCTGCCATATTAATTAACAAAACAACAACAACAACCATGCATGGTTATTAGATTTTCTTTTGTTTATATTAAATTTTATTTTAATTTTGAATATCTTATAAGAAGCCTTAAGTTTAATTAAAATATTCAAATTTTTAATAATTAAAATGTAAATCACGTGTGTTAAAGTAAACTAATGCCTGGCATTGTCTTTTATTAGTTATTATTTGTTTTAGAATGGATCAAACTCTCGCTTGGGTTCGGATTTATATTTAGGTGAACAATCGAGAGATTTCAGCTTGGCACTTACCGAATTTCAATAAATCATCTTTAAGTCAAGTAAGTTTGAGTCAAAGACTTTGAAAAAAAAATTGTACTATCGGTTTTTAAATATTGAATATCTTGTCACAAAAAATCTGGTGTGAAAATAAATCTAGTAAAAAAAAGTTGTGCGCTTAGTCACACCAGCCTTTTTATTTGTTTTTAATAATATTTGTAATTCGTTTAAAAGCACTTTTTTTTTTGTTCTTAAGGAAGAAATCACTGAACCTAATAGAAAGATAAAAAAATCCCATTAAAATTAACAATTAAGTATAATTGAATAAAGTCTCTTTTATTTTACACTTTTTAAATCTCTCATTTAATTCTTTAAAAGGGCCGGCTATTAGAGCCTTTAAAAAATTAGTTATCGATTTTCGTAAAAAAACGTTCTTGTCAAGAGAAATTTTATTTAAATTTATTATTTAATAAAATGATGTCCAATCAAATTTCATCAATGACAATAGAATTTTTTTTTTTTAATAAAATAAATAGTTGGTGGGAACGAGAGCAACCCCCGGCCTGGCCATAAATCAAAATTAAAAGCCCCGGCGCATGATTGGTTAAAAGCCTATTTCTGTCTTCCTATCTCGAGTCAACCGGCTGCCTACGCTATCTATCCATCTATCTAAAATATCTATCCATCCTCTGTTGACCTCACAGCTAAAGAAATTCATCCCTCTTTTTAGCTTTAGCTTGTTTAACTTTTAGAGTTAGTTGTGATGACCTAAATAAGAGGCCAAGAAAATGTCTCTCGAGTTCAATGACCATTTTAAGCTTTTATCTTGAAACCACTTAACAAAAAAAAAAAGAGGAATTAAGCGAATTAAAAAAAAAAAAGAATGTTTTTATTTATTAGCGCTGCTAAAATTATTATTCCCTCTGTGTATTTTTTTAATTTCAAGTTTTTATTTTATCTGGATATTGAATATTTTTCATTAATAGAAGCAAGGGAAGAAAGAGAGAGAGAAAGAGTTATGAATGGAGAATTGTGGTTTGGGGCTCTTTTTAGTTATCAAACCGTCACAAAAGTGTCTGGATAAATCATAGAGCATTTAAATAAATGTCATTTATTATTAAGTGTAAGAAATGCCCAATAAATATTTGACTTTGATTAATTCCTAAACAAAAAATATCTTGCTCGGTTTAGTTTTTGTTGTTTTTGTTTTCTATTTTAATAAAACCGAATTTGCGAATTTGTCTTCTAATCCTTTTAAATATACGTGTAGGAATTGCTCTAAGCCCTTTGGCTTGGATTCCCATAAATGCTTGCTTTCCACAAAAAAGGTATTTATATAGACTCCTACTTGACTGTTTAAAATTTAAAGATCAAATGACTTAAATAAGAATGCCTGGACCCCCAATAGATATATATTCATTAACAATGGTTATCGTTTATAGTCATATCTGGCCTAAGTTGCCGAAAAGACTGTATGATGTATGGGTGAGTGTGAGTGTGAATGGGAAAAGTGTGTTTTTTTTTAAAGAAGTATTTTATTTGATTAACTATAAGCTATATATACGAATATTAGTGTAGAAAAATTGCTAATAAAAAAATCTCGACATCGAATTTTTGATATGAATCGAATACTTTCTCTTTATATATTCCATATATAGAGTAAGAGAAAGTAAAAATTCTCATAAGTTATAAAAAAAATTGTTAAAAAATACTTTTTTCTAAATTTAAGGTCTTTTTCGGCATCGGAGACCATTTAGGCCCCGTCTCTACCTGATTCAATTGATTGGTAGCCAATTAAAAAATTATTATTAATCAATATGAGAAATATGAATCAAGAAATCATAAAATTATTATTTTTTTATTTTAAATATTTTCTCTTTTCTAAATTCAGTAGAAAACTCATAATTAAGAATGGATTCGGTTGCCTAACTAAAAGGCGTTTAAACAAAATTAAATCCTTTAATATAAACACTTACTCCTTAAGTGGTGTTGCTGAAGTTGGTATTTATGCAAAGAAAAACGCTAAATTTTCAGCAAATTTTTTTATTAGTTTTCAAAGTGATATTTCCAAATATTTCGGAGTGCCGATAGGTAACTAAGAACGTGCTTGGGAGGCCTTCTTCGGATAAATAAATCTTTATTCTTAAAATTCTTTTAGTTTTTCTTCTCTTTCATCTATTATCTTGCTAATAAACGGCAATTAAGAACTTTACATTTCTCGGGCTTGGTGTAGTTGGTAGCGCGCCTGCCTTGTATGCAAAGGGGCGAGGGTTCGGGTCTCAGGGAGATGATTTTATTTAAGCCATTTGGATACCAAATGAATAAGAATGCCTGTACCCCCAATAGATATATTATAAAGTCTTAAATGGCCTAAGTTGCCGAAAAGACTGTGCGAATTTGTATGTGTGTAAATGTGAGTGTGAATGGGAAAAAAGTGTGTGTTTAAAAAAAAAAATTTTAGATCAAAAAATTTTTCTTTACTAAATGCACTTTTAGACCTATTGAAAGCATTATAAAAAAAAATCTTTTTAAAAATGTATGATCCATAAATAGATTTAAGTTCAATCAATTTGCTTTCAATTTTATTATTTTTTGACAGAGTGGCCGCCGCCATTTTCATGTCCTGACTTCATTTTCCAAGCCACAAATGTCTTAAACAAACAGGAAGAGTGTTTGCTAAAGAACTGCGAATGAAAGAAGTTGGACCAGAGATGCCAAACATGCCAAACAAAATATTGACAATCACTTACGTTGAGGCTCATGAGGAAGAAGTCAAGTGTGAAGATGATGGCCGTCATCGGGTTGAAATTTGCCTGGAAACAACAAAAGAAATCCATTTACAAAAAGAAATTAGCCTAGCCTATTTACCATGCTATTCTAAATTAACTAGATATATAAAAGATAAAAAAAAATCTGGTGTGACTGGCGCACAGCACACAACTTTCTCTTACCTTCGGTAATCGAAAGTTGTGTACTGTGCTTGTCATACCAGATTTTTTGTGTCGACATGTATTTAGTTTCCGACAGTACGGTACATTCGATTTTCAAGATGTACAATTAATAAGTATGGCAAAATATTTATATTTTGTTACCATGGAAACCATTTCTCCTATCTTTTCTATGGAGTACAAAAGTAAAGTGGTCTTCAGAAGATTTCAATGACAAAATGAGAATATACATTTTATTGAGAATCTAAAAAATAATTGATTTTTGAATTAGTTTAAAAAAAAAAAATCGTTGGAGCAAAAGAGAAAATCTAAAAAAACTGAAAAAGTGCATCAGTAAAGTACTAGTACTCTTTGGCCAATTTTGTTCAAAAGCTTCGTGTCACGTCCCATGGGGGTGCCTAACTTAAATATAAAATTTCAACCTCCTAGCTCTTTTCGTTCTTGAGATATTTTGTTCACAGACAGACAGACACACACACAGACAGACCATGTCGCGAAAACCACTTTTTTGGATTCCGGGGACCTCAAAACGTGTATATCCATCAAAATCTCGACATCGAATTTTTGACATGAATCCAATACTTTCTCTCTCTATATATTAACATATATATAGAGGTAAGAGAAAGTAAAAATTAGAGAGGAGATGGATGCTAACGCCCCGGGCGGACCTCTGATGCTGGAATAAAAGAACGAATGGAATATCCAGCGGGGTAGATCGTCTTTTATTTATCTATTCATCCTAAGGGGCTTCCTCTATGAATATTTGAACAAAATGTATTAAAGGCAGGGGGAGCGATAATTTAATTATTTCACTTTTCTTTCTAGATGTTTTTGTTCTTTTGAAAAGAGCCCAGACAGACAGTGGCGTAGCGAGCTTAACTCGCACCCGAGGCACAATACCTTTTTAGCGCCCCCTCCCCTCCCCATATAATATTATTTGTAAAATATACAAAATTATTATAATACATTGGCACTAAATTTAAAATATATTTTCCAGAAATCAAAATAAAAATTATCCAGCAATTTTTTGTTTTACGGACCATTTGGCGCCCCTTTGTGAGTAGGGCCCGGGGCATGATTGCCCCCCCCCTTTTCGCTAAGCCACTGCAGAGAGATATAATAGATGTTATTTAATTTTTGAAGAAAATGTTAGACTATTCATTTCCCATGTTTTTTTAATATTACGGGGAAAAAAAATATAAAAATTTCTCCATGCATAACTTTTTTTGATGGCAAATCGTAAATCAAATGGAAAGAGTCAAATGTTGCCTCGTCAATATAAAAACATGTTTGAAATGGAAAACCAATTGCTTGAAACAAAATAGAAGACAAATTTAAAAATGGGAGGATATGGACACGATATTTCTTCAGAGGAAAACTTGAACCCTGTCGAGCTACGATTTATGACACAAATTGCACCCATCATATGTAAATAGTTTTCTTTAGATAAATTGAAAAATTATATAGAATTTTTTTTTTTAATAATAAATTCAATTTTCTTCTGTTCCATGAAACTTGGCGAAAATTTTTGGAATTTATCAACAAAGAAGGCACGAGGGTTGATTCTCTCGGGTTCGAGTCCCAGGCAGTCCGTTGATTTTATTTAAGCCAATTAGATAAGTCATAACATGGGCCAGACAGGCTCTGTCTTTTTATAAAATACTTGTAGTAAAATCAATATATTCCCTATCAGGGGCGCCGGAACGAATTTGAATCAGGGGGGGCAAAAATTTTTTTTTTAGAAAATTAAAATAATTTAATATGTTTAAATAGTAT
>JAKCPI010007164.1:0-20994 GCA_023213315.1 Euborellia annulipes | reverse complement strand
CCCAGACAGCCTGGAATATTGCAGTAATATTGCAGCAATTTTGCCAACCTTGCACAATATTGACAATATTGAAGCAACATTGCTGTAATTTCGCTGCGCAATATTGAAGTGAGGACATTGCAGAAATATTGCAGCAATATTACTGTGGCAACATTGAAGTGTGAATATTGCAACAATATTGCAGTGGCAACATTGAATAGTGAATATTGCAGCAATATTGCATCAATATTGCTGTTGCAATATTAAAGTGTGAATATTGTTGCAATATTGCATCAATATTGCTGTTGCAATATTGAATACTGAATATTTCAGCAATATTGCAGTGGCAATATTGAAGTGTAAATATTGCAGCAATATTCCTGAAATATTACAGTGGCAACATTGAAGGGTGAATATTGAAGCAATATTGCAGCACAATGTTGCAATGGCAACATTGAAGTATGAATATTGCAGCAATATTGCAGGGTCAATATTGAAGTGTGAATATTGCAGCAATATTGAAGTGGCAACATTGAATAGTGAATATAGGCTTAAAATTATCATATCAACTTTATAATATTCATATTAATTAAATTAATTAATGCCCGTGATGACCTGTGGCTCAGAGAGAAGACACTAGCTTCTTGAGCCTGGGGTCCAGGATTCGCTTTCCGTCCCCAGCGAGAAAAATTTATTTCATTTGAATTGACTGCAAATAATTTGAAATAAATAGGGATGGGGTCTAAATCGCCTTAGATGCCGAAAAAGAAAAAAAAAAATTAAAAAATTAAAAAAAAAAAAAAAATTAATTTTAAATATTAAAAATTATTATTTTTTTACAATTTATAAGTGACTTTTTGTTTAAAAAAAAATTTAATAGTACTACATACGAATTAAGTAGCTTAAAAAGTGTTGAAATTTCATATAGGAAAACGTCCGAGGCAGTAAAGGAGTCGAATATTGGAATCAAGACATTGGAAATATTGGAAATGCAAAAAACTCGTGTTCAAATCCCTCTATGAACAAGTTTTTTTTTTTTCCTTGCAATATTGCCACAATATTTCATGCAATATTGCCACAATATTCCATGCAATATTGCCACAATATTCCATGCAATATTGCCACAATATTCCATGCAATATTGCCGGAATATTCCCGTAATATTGCTGCAATACTTGCAATATTTTTGTAATATTGCAACAATATTCCATTCAGTATTGCCACAATATTCCTGCAAGTTACAAAGAGGCGGACATAGGAATATTGCAACAATGTTGCTGTATTGTTCCTGAAATATTCCCTGCAAGATTAAATATTGCAATGTAAGATTCCTGCAATATTAATGCAAGATTCCAGGCTGTCTGGGTAGGTTATAACAGGTACTTCTATTAAAAATTAAAAAAAAAAAGAAAAGATTTGCGAATTGGTATTTTTAACAGGAATGAAAGTTAGAAGAAAAATGCAGCCAGAATTTTTTCTTTAAATATATATTTCAACAGCTAGCTGACGTTTCGGCTTTGGTTAAAGCCATCCTCGGAGCTATAAACAATGAAACGAAACATTTCTTTTTTTACAAATATTGTTTAACAATCATTTTTTATAAAACTTTTTTTTTTTTTTTTTTTTTTTCACTACTAGAATGAAAATCATACCTGCTGTTGGTCTTCATATACATATATTTTGAATTGTATCCGGTATTAAAGTTAATTTAGGATATAACATCAGGGAAAAAAGTTTTCTGTTCAAGATCAACTTTTTCCTTCTTCTATCACCAATACAATATATTTATTTATTTATTTTTTTTTTGTGCCTAATGTGATAATTGACTCAGGGCAGTACAATTTCATCTAATGTATTTTTAGATTTGTAGTTAGTTTTTATACAAATGAATTTTAATCCCGGATTTATTAAACATGTTTCTTATTTTTTGCGCTAGGTGGCATAGCAGGCTTATTTTGTGACATTTTTTAAAACACCTCTATATAAAAGTACGGTGGTATTATAATCTTTTTTAAAATTCACCGTCCTGTTTAGGTAGATATGGATGGATTCCAAAATAAGCCTTTTAAACAGATTTTCCTCTGTCTGAAGTATTTCGACGGACTCAAAATCGAAGACATGATTTAGTTCAGTCGCATGCCGAGACAGAGCAACAGTATCTTCTTTATTTTTAACATTGCTCTTGTGTTGTGAAATTCTTTTGTGAAGATACTGGCACGTCTGCCCAACATACGACAGCTCACAGTCCTTACAATTTATTTTATAAATCACATTTGATTTCTGCAACAAGGGAGTTGGAGTCTTGTTGCTGTACAAGAAGGACAATGTATTGGCTGGTCTAAAAGCGATTCTTAGTCCATCATTCAACCGGCATAGATATTTTTTTATATCTTCAGACAGGCTCGGAATATATGTCAAGCTTTTATAGACAATTTTATTAACATTAGTTACAGGCATTATTTTGTTATTATTAGTCAGGTTGGAAGGATTCACATTCATCTTTTTCGACATATAAATATTGATTATTTTACAAATAAAATATCTAGGATAGCTGTTATCCATTAGCAGTCTTTTGATTTTATTTATACACTCCTGATGGAATTCGGGGTCGGACAATCTAATTGCTCGGTCAATCAAGTTAAAAATAAGATTTCTCTTATGAATCAATGGATGGCATGAATAATAATTCAACACCCCTTTTTGTAATTTCCATTCAACACCACTATAAACAGGTCTTTTGGGATCCAGATGGGAAGTAGCTTAGGACCAATTTTGGGGAACTTAGTCGTTGACTCTTTACTGGAGAATTGCTATGGCAAACTAAGCTACAAACCCCCTTTTCTTGTGAAATATATGGATGATCTTTTAACAGCTCTCCCAGAAACAGAAATAAATAACACCCTAAATATTCTAAATAGTTATCATGCGAGGTTAAAATTTACACTAGAAATGGAAATTGAAGGTGTAATAAATTTTTTAGATTTGAAATTGATGAGGTCGGGTGAAAATATCAAAACAAATTGGTACAGGAAGGAAATAAAATCGGACAGGGTGTTGAATTATTATTCATGCCATCCATTGATTCATAAGAGAAATCTTATTTTTAACTTGATTGACCGAGCAATTAGATTGTCCGACCCCGAATTCCATCAGGAGTGTATAAATAAAATCAAAAGACTGCTAATGGATAACAGCTATCCTAGATATTTTATTTGTAAAATAATCAATATTTATATGTCGAAAAAGATGAATGTGAATCCTTCCAACCTGACTAATAATAACAAAATAATGCCTGTAACTAATGTTAATAAAATTGTCTATAAAAGCTTGACATATATTCCGAGCCTGTCTGAAGATATAAAAAAATATCTATGCCGGTTGAATGATGGACTAAGAATCGCTTTTAGACCAGCCAATACATTGTCCTTCTTGTACAGCAACAAGACTCCAACTCCCTTGTTGCAGAAATCAAATGTGATTTATAAAATAAATTGTAAGGACTGTGAGCTGTCGTATGTTGGGCAGACGTGCCAGTATCTTCACAAAAGAATTTCACAACACAAGAGCAATGTTAAAAATAAAGAAGATACTGTTGCTCTGTCTCGGCATGCGACTGAACTAAATCATGTCTTCGATTTTGAGTCCGTCGAAATACTTCAGACAGAGGAAAATCTGTTTAAAAGGCTTATTTTGGAATCCATCCATATCTACCTAAACAGGACGGTGAATTTTAAAAAAGATTATAATACCACCGTACTTTTATATAGAGGTGTTTTAAAAAATGTCACAAAATAAGCCTGCTATGCCACCTAGCGCAAAAAATAAGAAACATGTTTAATAAATCCGGGATTAAAATTCATTTGTATAAAAAATAACTACAAATCTAAAAATACATTAGATGAAATTGTACTGCCCTGAGTCAATTATCACATTAGGCACAAAAAAAAAATAAATAAATATATTGTATTGGTGATAGAAGAAGGAAAAAGTTGATCTTGAACAGAAAACTTTTTTCCCTGATGTTATATCCTAAATTAACTTTAATACCGGATACAATTCAAAATATATGTATATGAAGACTAACAGCAGGTATGATTTTCATTCTAGTAGTGAAAAAAAAAAAAAAAAAAAAAAAAGTTTTATAAAAAATGATTGTTAAACAATATTTGTAAAAAAAGAAATGTTTCGTTTCATTGTTTATAGCTCCGAGGATGGCTTTAACCAAAGCCGAAACGTCAGCTAGCTGTTGAAATATATATTTAAAGAAAAAATTCTGGCTGCATTTTTCTTCTAACTTTCATTCCTGTTACAAATTCTACCAGCCATAAAATACCCTTATACTAATTGGTATTTTGTTAACAAATTAATTTATACTTATTATTATATATTTATACTTATATATTATATTTCTCTAACAGACTGATCCAAAATGTATGACAAAATGTATATTATAATATATTTGACTATTTGTAACCTGCCGATAAGTGGCTTCAAAGCTGTTGTGCAGTGATTAATAAATAAATAAATAAAAGGATTTTTAAGCCTTTTTCAGCTACAGAGGCTATTTAGGGATGTTTATTTATTAACATATTTTTTATTAAGAGAAAATAAAAATACATAGTATCAATGGCTACCGAGGGACGTTCCACACTCTGATTGCTTGGGGTCACCAATCTCGATAAAAGGATTTAAAATTAAAGTTTCAAATTATTTCTACACCCGAAGTTCGAAAATAAGCTTTTAAAATCGTCTAAAAGGTACTAGTACTTTAGTATATTACTGAAGTATTTTTTCAGTTTTTTCGATAATTCGCTCTTCATAAATCAATTATTTTTTATATGTAGGATTACAATCCTTCCGGATTTCGTCCGGACAGTCCGAATTTGTTACACGTGTCTGGTATGGCGTCCGGATCTGAGAAATGTCCGGATTTTACTAACATGAACCAAAAACTTGGCCAAATTGGGGAATTTTACTATTATAAGAGCTTACCCGAGTCGAAAGGCCCTAGGGGTATAAGAATGGTGAAAATGCCCTTGGAACATATTTCAATGATACATAGGGGATTTGTAGGTACTAATAAAATAATAAGATGCTGAAAGTTTCAGATCGCTATCTCAAATGGTTTTTGAGAAAAACCAAAATATGTAAAAATCAGAAAAACATTTTTTTCTCAGGAACGGCTGAATTGATTGATTTGAATTTTTGATATGTTTTGGGGGCTGATGGTACCTTCTAGGGAAAAAATCAAGACCTATATCGGATCATCACATCCTTGAAAAAAATGGCATTTTTTGTTTAATTTTAATTTTTAACCATGATACAATTTTGGCACAAAAATGAAACAATTTTTTTGAAATCCTCATTCAATTTCCTGTAAGTTCATAACTTCATAAATTCATAAAAAAAGGTACGCCATAGTAGAAAAAAATAAAAACCATTTATTACTCAAATATTGACTTTATATGTTTTGTGCTTTAATCTTGTTTTTTATTGCTCAAGCTTACACATATATTTTCATTTTATTCAAAATAACCAGTTTATATTCATAAGATCAACATTTTTTGCCTAAATCAAAAGTTAAAATTTTTAAATATCTATAATCATTAACTATAATGCTATAAGATAGAAACAGTTTTTGATTAATGAATAATAAAAATAAAAACTAATATCAAAAAGATAAATCTACTATATAAATTACTCAGGGGCGTAAATAAGGGGGGGGGGGGCAGAGGGGGCCCGGACGCCTCCCCCCAAATTTCCCAAACACATATACATATAGATAGATAGATAGATAGATAGATAGAAGTTTATTATGGGCCAGAGCTGTTTAGCTCCATTAGCCCTTGTAAGATTTTTTACAATAAGAAGAAAAAAAATGCATTTTTGCTTAGCTTTTTCATACAAAGTATAGTTTTTCCTCACAATTTCGCATTAATTGGTAAAACTCTCTTTTACATTATTTTAGGAAAAGATCCCCTGTCTTACCTTACTTTGACTTTTGTAAAGGGAAGCATGAGAAAAACAATAAAAAAAAAAAATCAAAAAAGAAAAACCACATTTAACAGAAGGGTTTTAGAAAACAGGCCGCCAGCGCCCCCCGAGCAGCGCAGAACCGCGCCATATAGGGATATACAGACATCAGCGCAACAAATTTTTTCGCAGGATGGAAAACTTTGGTTCCGCAAAAGAAAAAATGTTCCGCAAAAAATTTCGTGTGAAAAAAAAATTTAGTTTCTTAAAAAAAAATTTTTAGCAGAAAAAATTTTGAGTTCAGGCTCCCCCTAAAAAAATTTCTATATACGCCCCTGAAATTACTATCCAATATGTAAAAGACCATACTAACATACTTAAAGCTCAAGTCCACTCTCGCCATATTAATAACAAAGTGTATAGATGTTTTATTGAATATAAAAAAAATGCTAATGGACCTAAAGGCATATGAAGACATAGCTGTGAGTGTGCGAATGGTCTTAGAACAATTGGATGTTGCTCTCACGATGCTGCCATTGTTTATTATTTGTCATACGGAAGATATTTGACAAAAATTCTGAGGCTCGCTGAAACAAATTATTTGATAAAGACAACGTTTCACCTGTGATTGAAGAAGACAGTGACGAAGACTGATTAAACGTGATTCTGCATTTTTTATTGTTGAAAGATTTATCATTTTGATATTAGTTTTTATTTTTATTATTCATTAATCAAAAACTGTTTCTATCTTATAGCATTATAGTTAATGATTATAGATATTTAAAAATTTTAACTTTTGATTTAGGCAAAAAATGTTGATCTTATGAATATAAACTGGTTATTTTGAATAAAATGAAAATATATGTGTAAGCTTGAGCAATAAAAAACAAGATTAAAGCACAAAACATATAAAGTCAATATTTGAGTAATAAATGGTTTTTATTTTTTTCTACTATGGCGTACCTTTTTTTATGAATTTATGAAGTTATGAACTTACAGGAAATTGAATGAGGATTTCAAAAAAATTGTTTCATTTTTGTGCCAAAATTGTATCATGGTTAAAAATTAAAATTAAACAAAAAATGCCATTTTTTTCAAGGATGTGATGATCCGATATAGGTCTTGATTTTTTCCCTAGAAGGTACCATCAGCCCCCAAAACATATCAAAAATTCAAATCAATCAATTCAGCCGTTCCTGAGAAAAAAATGTTTTTCTGATTTTTACATATTTTGGTTTTTCTCAAAAACCATTTGAGATAGCGATCTGAAACTTTCAGCATCTTATTATTTTATTAGTACCTACAAATCCCCTATGTATCATTGAAATATGTTCCAAGGGCATTTTCACCATTCTTATACCCCTAGGGCCTTTAAGGCCTGCTGTAAGCCTCCTAAAGTCGGTCTTATATCCGACTTGGGAGTTCAAAGGAGGTCTATTTACATGTTAAAATTAGGACCTACTTTGGACCCCTATATCCCTTTTTATTATAATAATACTAATAAATTAGAAAGATAACGAGAAAAAAGCATCCTTTACTTCTCTCTCACTACTTTACTTCTTGTATAAAGTAGGGTACTACGTTCAAGTGACGTTACTTTGCAGAATAAAAAATTCTGTTTTTTTTTTCAATTGTTTTTTTTTTATATTATTCTTTTAATTTTTTTTATTTTTAATGTAATCGGATTTAAGGGTGCATAAGTAGAAAAAAGTAGGATCTTGGGGTTCAAAGTCGGGCGTAGGTAGACTTACAGGGCTTTAAACCGGACCTACTCAGGGCCTGAAGGCTTATTACAGCAGGCCTTAAATTTCAACTCGGGTAATCATAATAAATTTGTAATTTATTAATCCCATAATACTTATTTCAATAAATTATGGTAACCTTATTTATATGCGATATTCTAAAACAGCAAGAGCAAATTATCTCAGAAACTATAATATAAGGACTAGAATTTTATTATTTTGTAGTTATTCAGCAACTAACGACGCAGTCGGGTTTAGCGGCTAGAATTATATACCCAGTATTTGTCTGTTGTTTAAAGACTTAAGATGCCGAAAAGCCTTTAAAAAAATTACTAGCAAATAGATCAGGCTGGGTAAAAGCCTCTGAAGTAATGTGCAACCTGCGTACGAAATGTCGACAATAAAGGCACATTTGTAAAAAAAAATCTTAAAACTTTTTTAGAAAATCAGTTTTTTTATTTTAGCCAAATTTTCTTTTTTTCTATGAATCTCATTTTCCATTACTCTATTTATTTATATTCGTTAGTTAAATGATAAAATCATACTCGATTATATTTTCTGTCATTTATATATGCATAATCGATATTCTAGAATTTTCACTAAAAAAAAATTCCTTTGAAACATTTTATATGAGAGTTCATGAAATTTGCGAGTGCACTTTTCGTTTTGCCACAGATGTTGATCAATTTAAATGCTAATATCATTTCCATATGCATTTGGAAGCCTTCTCTCTCCGTTATTCCTCCCTCTCAGCAGAAAAACTTAACATTTTATTCAAAATGTATTTATACATATCACATTCGATATGATTTACATTTTATTCAGAGCCAACTTTTTGAAAAACAAACAAACAAAAAAAAAACAGGCTTAAGTTGGATAAGACGGGGGAAAATCCGCAACGACATTTATGTGATGGCCACATCAGTTTATTTCTAAATATACCTTCAAAGATTATCTTATTTTATATTTAAACGATAAAAAAAATAGGTAAAGCGATCATAAATTTGCTGGACATTAAGTGGAGCTCATCAAGCGATAAGCCCTTGGAAAAGGGTGGAAGATCGCATGATTATCCTTCTAATAGGATTAAAATCAGAAGGTATGGCATTTTTAAAAATACATTTGTCTTTACTTACATACAGTCAAGGGCGAATACAAGGGGGGGGGGGTAAAGGGGGCGCAATTACGTCGCGGGTTCGGACCCAGACAGTCCGATGATTTTATTTAAGCCATTTTTTTTTTTTTTTTTTTTTTTTGGAATGGGTGCATAAGGTCCGAAGACCTATAATGACCAATAGTCACATGCAGCCAGGAAGAAAATAAAAACAAAAGGAGAAGCTTAAAGGGGAAACTCAACTGCGGGAACTGAGAAGATGCCTGTTGAGGTTAGACTTGAAAGTCTGAAGATTGTAGGTTTTGGGGAAGATAGACGCAGGGAGCTTGTTCCAATCACGGGAGGTCATGGGGACAAAGGAAGAATGAAATTGTTTTGTTCTGTTAGTCGTGATCTGAACAGCATAGGAATGCTGGGAAGATGCCTCTCTTGTGTTCCGTGAATATGTTGCATTGGGTGGGATAATTGATTTTAATTCGGCAGAGCATTGACCATGGTAATACCTGTAGAAGAGAGATAGTGCAGATACTCTTCTTCTATGGTCTAGTGACTGTAGGGATGCAGTAAGGGTAGAATCACCTATCAGTCTAATTGCACGCCTCTGTATGGCCTCCAAGGAAGAGAGAGCGTCTTTCGACGCCCCTCGCCAAAGGTGGGAACAATATTCAAGACACGGCCGAATTTGGGCTTTATAGAGGATTAGGAGTTGTTGGGAGGAAAAGTAACGCTTCGTTTTGAATAGGAAACCCAATTTCCTTGCGGCAGATTTAACCACAGAAGAGATGTGGTTGCTCCAGGAGAGATCAGATGTAACTGTCACTCCCAGAACAGAAAATGAATCTTTGAACTCGAGACTATTATTGCAGTAAATAAGGGGAGGGCAAATCCTATTTTTTTGTCTAGAAATTAAACAACATTGGGTTTTTTGGGAATTGTATTTTACTTGATTGAGGTTTCCCCATTCCTCCAAGAGACCAAGATCATCATTTATCGACGACACAGCCCCCAGACGACCAGTGGATGAGGCTTCACCAGTCCTGACTGAGTGCAGGGTACTGTCATCAGCAAAGCAATGAATTGGGTTGGAGGTTACTCCCATGAGATCGTTAATGTACATAAGGAATAGGGTGGGAGAGAGGACAGAACCTTGGGGAACACCTGCGTTGATTGAATGCGGAATAGAAGACACACCGTCGACTACAACCGAGATCTTTCGCTCCGTTAGAAAGCTCTTGATCCACTGGCACAGCTCAGAGGATAGGCCAAAAGATGGAAGTTTAGCATAAAGATTTTTATGCCATACCTGATCGAAAGCCTTCGAAATGTCAAGAGCAACTGCAATAGTTTCCCCTTTCATTTCCATGGCTTTGTTCCAGAGGTGTGTGACAAAGCTCAAAATATCCCCAGTCGAACGAGCATGCCTGAAACCATACTGCCTATCATTCATCATTCCACAATGTTCCAGATGATTTAAAATTCGAATGTTGAGGGCTTTTTCCATAATTTTGGATAGTATGGAGGTTATTGCGATTTGGATACCAGATGGCTTAAATAGAAATGCCTGAACCCACAATAGATTAATATAATATATAATACAACGGTTATCGTCAAAGTCTTAAATGGCCTAAGTTGCCGAAAAGACTGTGTAAATGTGTGTAGTGGGAGTGTGAATGAGAAAAAAGTGTGAATGTTTTTGAAAAAAAAAAAAAAAAGAAAAAAATGTGTGCTGTGCGACCAGCCACTCCAGATTACCCCCTCCCCCCCCGAGGAACATCTCTGGATCCGCCACTGCATACAGTACAGAAAACTTCTAATGCAAGATTTGAAATCTTCCTTCTTTATTTTTTGGCAAATGAAAATTTTTCATTTTTTATATCGACGATGCATTTGTACATTAGAATAGCGCTTATTTTAGATTTTTTTAATGTCTCACCTTAAAAATGACGTGAATAATTGAAAAACAAAGAAATATAAAATTTCAGCCGAACCGGAGCAATCGAATTTTAGCGCTTAAGATTATCATGCGACTAGGGTTAGCACAATAAGCCACTTAGGCTGAGGTGTATCTGGGGTGGCAACACGGACAGGCCCTGAGAAAAAAAAAAAAATCATGGGCGTAACTGGAGAATTTGGCTGGGGGGTCATGGGACCAGCTATCGTCCGGGGGGCCTGGAAAGCCCCATATTTTCTCAATTTTCCTTTGGGGCAAGGAGCTTTCTGGGGGGGGGGGGCACCCCCTAGTTACGCCAATGAATATAATTAACATATCCAAAAAGCATTCACATATGAAAATCAGTTAAAATAACGAAATTATAAAAAAAAAAGTTATCAATGTCACGTTGCAATAAAATTTAAGAAAATTTTGAAGTTTTTTCATATAAAATCTTGATTAGGATGGAAATCAAAAATGGATTCCTAGAACAAGAAGCGAGACTTTTTTCTTTGAGCCGTTTCAGATTATACTTTCAAAATGTGACCGAAACTTTAGCCCTGGCTTAAATCATCATTAATGCCCATGGCCTGAGTCAGAAGACATTAGCTTCTCGTGCATAGGATCCCGGGTTCGCTTCCCGTCCCAAGCGAGAATAATTTGAATTGGCTACCAATCATTTGAAATAAATAGGGATCGCCTTAGATGCTGAAAAAGATCTTAAATAAATAAATAAAAAAAAATCATTAAAAATAACCCGAACTTGTTGATTTTTTAGTCTTCTTGATAATAAACCTTTCTCTTTCAAATAAATTTTATAATAATTATGTAATAGAAATTTCCTTTCTGGTTGGGTCATCAAAGGCCTTTACGCATTAATTATTCATCCATTTAAAAAAAAATACACACCCATTTATTTCTTCTTCTCCCTCCCCAGGAAAATCATGTCCACGAATGGTATTTCATTTCGTCTTTCCATTTTCTCTTTTATTTGAATCACTTAGAAATGTAAAATTTTGTTCTACTTCTTTATTGGTCTTTTAAAAATATTTTTGAAAATTATATAACTTTAGAACGTCATCTCTATTAGTAAAGAAAATTTAAGGTTAACATTTATAATTATGTTAAAGATTTCGTCCGCTCTTTTTATTAGAATCGTAGATTACCGAAACGAGAACTTACCTTTAAAAGTTTGCTAATTGTTTTAATACAAATTTATCTTGCGCTTTTCTTTAGAAAGAGAAGAAAATTAAAAAGTTTTTAAAAATTGAATATTAATAGTGAAATTATTAAAAAATATAACACTCATAATTCATTTAAGAATAATTAAATAATTTTATATTTCTGGATGGAATATACTGGTATACATTCTACATACAAATTCGAAAAATGTGATTGTAAAATGTAGACTAATTATTAAATTACAATGATATTATATTTTAATGAAGATGAGGAGATAAACAATTTCCCTTGATGCTTGATTTCTAATTATGTCACTTCAGAGGCAATTGAAATAAATGAGGGAATCATGCTTGTACCATATAGTCTATGTATAAAGGGTCATGTCAAGTCTCCACTAAAAAGTTTTTCTTTTTTAGGTCTACTCACTGCTATGTGTCATATCTCAATATCAAGAATATCGGGCAGGACGGGGAACCGCACAACATGAACGCTTCATAGGACGGGTAAGACCTTCTCTATCTTGTTAATTCTCATCTTGGAGGGATTCATTTACGGGAATAAATAGCTTTTTCTATTAAACTTTTTCCCCATTTAAATGGTTCGTTTTTGACCAAAGAATGATATTTTACCAAATATTCTTAATATTTTTGTATACAATTTTGAAGCTATCGACTTTAATTTTTTTTTTTTTTATTAAAACCATTTAAAATATCTACAACGTATAGAAGCCCTTATTTTGATTTTCGAAAAAAAAAAAAAAATAGATTAATCACATTAAATAAGATATTTTTAAAAAATTCGGTCTGTATCTTGTAGAAAATTAAATTAGTAATCATTGTGTTAAAGAATAATTAATTTTTTGCCTTTAATTAATTTGTTGGAACCTTTCAAATGAAATGGACTAAAATGCTTGTTTCCCTATGGGCGGAACTAACGCCACCTCTTGCCCCCTAGAGTAACCAGCTTCTCAATCGGCTAATAACAGTTTTTCGAGACTCGCCCCTTAATAAATGAATTACTGTATTTTATAAATCTTTTTCACTCAATAGGAAAAAAATAGATTATCCGAAACTTAACTTTTTTCCGGGTTTATCAAGTTTTTAAACTTAAATGTGAATATCCGGACAACCTGGGGCTTATTTAGTTTGGATAATTGAGCTTCTAGAATTCGTATTTCTTTTCTAATAAGTCTCTTACCTATATGTGTAATAGGAGAGAGAAAGTATTGCAATCATTTCAAAAATTCGATGTTGAAATTTTACACTTTTCTGATGTATTTCAGATTTTTCAAATTCATTTTCCTGCTCTTCTTTTATTTAGTTTTTCTTCTTTGTTAAAAGAGAGATGAAGAAACAAAATAGACACAAAATTGACAAATTTGAGCATTCAAAGACAAATCCTCAAGGGAAATTGCAGGAGGCATTTGGGGTCAGTCATAATTTTCATAAATGAGAAAGGTTAAGAGAATAAATGCATAGTTATTATCAAGATGGATGAGCCTTGAGGGCATAAAGACAAATATCTCTTCTCTCAGGCTGTATATATTTCTTTGTTAACTCCATTTGATATATTTTAATGTCCGAAATAAATGACTCTATTCGCTCGGTAGCCAAGCCCCCTGAGAAGCCTCTTTTCCGAAGTGGGTCTTTTTGGTGCGGGATTTTGTTCATTTTTAAGACCGTTTCTGCTTCCTATTTTGATAAAATAAAAAAATAGGCCGATTTGATTTCAGATGTTTTGATAGGCCATTAGGCGATCAGCTGTTAGACTGGCCTGCCATCTATTGCAAAAATGCTGAACTCATTTGACAGTTGGTTTTTAAATAAATCATCTAAGCTTATTTTAAAAATTTCTTAATTAATATGTGATTAATAATAACAATAAATTCATTTTAAAATTTAAAAAAAATTAAAGATTATTGGGACTGATTGTTTTTTTGTATTTGCTTGATAACAAAAAAATTTATTACGATAATTTGTTAATAAGTCATTAAAAAAAATTATAGCTCGATGTCCCAATAATCTCTTATGAATTTAATTCATTTAAAAAAAAACCGCATTGAAAAATTCCTTATAATAGTCTAGTTTTTTTTAAAGTACGTTTAGACGTCGCTCCTGATCCCCCTTAAATAAAAAAAAGTAAAAAATCCTTGTAAATATTGCTTATATTTTGCCTCTGACAATCAATAGATTTTAATTATTTGTATAAATAAAATAAGTTATTTCTATTACACTATTGAAAAATATTCGTCTTTCTTCTTTAGTTTATCATTGTATTTTCATTGAGGAATATAAATTTATTTTATCAAGAATAATGAAACTAGACCCTTTTTGGGCATTCTAATGTTGTTTTCTCTGAAATAGGAGCCTTTAAGGGCTGAAGAGTGGCACACAATCTTACTTTCTAAGGTACTACAACATACTAAAATATGGGGAATATCCACGACCCCTCCTTACAAAAGTGGTCGAAAAAGTAAAAATATTGCCCATATGTGTATATATTATTAAATACGTATCGTTAAAGTCTTATATGGCCAGAATTGCCGAGAAGACGACTCATGGGCGTACCCAGCGAGGGGCAGGGGGGGCAGCTGCCCTCCCCCCCTAGAAGCAACAAAAAAAAAAAATTAAATGTTTATAAAGTGATGAAACGAAACAAAATTGGTGGTTGGCGACGGGGAATGATTCTTTTTGTTAGGACTCGTGGGTTTTTAGGCCTTTAATTCGAAGACTTTACCCCTCTATATAAAAAATAGCTATGTCACAATCTGGACGACCATGATCTGCCCCCCCCCCTGGACTACCATGATCTGACCATGCCCCCCCCCCCTAGATTTGATCCTGGGTACGCCCATGAGACGACTGTGTGTAGGTGTGTGTAAATGAGAAAAAAAGTGTGTTTTTTTTCTTATTTTTTTCAGATTATGCTTGTTCTAATTTGAAAGATTCCTAAAAAATGCCGAAAAGGACTTTAAAACAAAAGAATTGCCTTCTAACGAAATGTTCCGACGCCAAATATTTCTCAAATCCGAACCACTGGACTAAAAAATCCTTTAGTTTTTCAAAATCCATTCTTTTTTTTTAATTTATTTTTTATTTTATGCGAAATGTACTTACTTGTTAGTTCCCTAATTTGGCTTCAAAAGATTGAGAACCCTCTTGGATTTGCTAAATAATATGTCCTTTTTGAGGAGGGACTCTCTCACCAGATAAGGGGATTTTTTATTTATTTTAACCTTAGACCATATAATAATAAAACTTGTAAAAATTAATTATAATCCAAACCAATTAGTAGGCCTACATATTTATTTATTTTTTTAACATCTCTTCCTAAAGACGACCCTCATATTCTTCCCCGACAAACTTGTTATAATTAAAAAACTTAATTGAGACAGAGTTTTTTAATTATAAATAAGATCTTTTAATATTAGGATGCCAACCTCTGGCTCTCCTTCTCTCTTTCTATTTCATATTTATATTGTCTTTAGGCAAAGTTTTTTTTTTCTGGGAAAAGAGAAATTTTCATTTTATAAGAAAGTCAATATGATAAAGAAACACGAGAATGAATTATATATCCTGGGCATAGAGAATACCTAACCGGCTTCGAAATCTGGAATTTTTGAAGCTTTCACAGAATTTTTAGAAAAATGGGGAGTCAAAAAAAGTTTTAATGATCAAAAAACTAAAAGAAAAATCCGTATCGTGATTAAATAAAAAGAACAGCCTCCCTCCTATTCTAATTTTCGTTTTAATAAAACCTCAAGATTACGAGAATTTTAAATAACACGATTAAATTATAGCTATCATATCGGGTAGTTTTAAATAAAAAGTAAATGTATTACCGCTGGGAATCGTTGATTAGAACGATAAGGAGAAAAAAACAGCTTCCTTTTTCTCTTTCATCATTTCAATTTATTGCAAATATTTCGGTCACTGTACAGGTGCCATCTTCAGTGCATATATGAATTTTTTGAGAGAGATTGTCAATATTATAAAAAATTTGAGAAAAATTGAGCGCATGGGCTTCGTGAATGCTCTACGCCAGAATATGATCATATGCGCAGGGCAACGGGAAAAATATTCAAATCTTATTACTTTCACTTCCTTTATATATGTTAATATATAGAAAGAGAAAGTAGATATAAGGTTGAGTGGCTGTAGATATAGTTGATACAGGACCAACTCCCTTGGTCCTCTATAGAGGCTCACTTATTGGCTGCCAACTCCCAACAAATATATATATTTGTGATCAACAACTTAAAAATTAATTAAATGTATGACTTTCCAGCTCTAATTGACTGATGATGGCATTAGCAGAATAAAGCCGAAACGTCTCAACACTTGAGAGTTTTTATTTAATATAGAGGCTCACTTATTGGCTGCCAACTCCCTTGGTCCTGTACCAGAAAGAGAAAGTATTGGATTCATGTCAAAAATTTGATGTCGAGATTTTGAAGGATCTTCACGTTTTGAGGTCCCCTGAATCCTAAAAAGTGGTTTTTGCGACATGGTCTGTCTGTGTGTGTGTCTGTGAACAAAATATTACCAAAGATAAGAAAAAGTTGTGTGCTGTGCGACCAGTCACACCAGTTTTTTTATCCTATAAATTCCCTATGTTACGATCACAACACTTTTATTTAGAGAAAAATAAAATTTATAATTTGAGAGACAAATGTCACGTGTTAAATATTGGCTAGAAACTTGAAGTCGGAATTAGGTGTCAAGTTATTGCGTAGCAAATCTACATTCAAAAATCTGGTGTGACTGGCGCACAGCACACAACTTTCTCTTACCTTCGGTAATCGAAAGTTGTGTACTGTGCTTGTCACACCAGATTTTTTGTGTCGACATGTATTTAGTCCCCGGCAGTAGGGAATATTTGAATTCGGATGTAAAATTTATAAGTATGGGAAAATATTTATATTTTGTTACCATGGCAACCATTTCTCCTATCTTTCCTATGAAGCACAAGAGTAAAGTGTGCTTCAAACAATTTTGAGGGCAAAACGAGAATATACATTTGAAAGAGCATCTAAAAAATAATTGATTTTTGAATTTTAATCAAAATCGTTAGAGCGATTTTTGAGAAAATCGAAAAAAACTGAAAAAGTACATCAGTAAAGTACTAGTACTCTTTGGCCGATTTTGATTAAAAGCTTATTTTTCCGGTCCCGGGGGTGTTTAACTTAAATATAAAATTTTAACCTCGTAGCTCAATTCCTTCATGCTTAAAATTGAACACAGACACACACACACACACACACACACACACACCCACCCACCCACCCACCCACAGACAGACCATGTCGCGAAAACCACTTTTTTGGATTCAGGGGACCTCAAAACGTGAAGATCCATCAAAATCTCGACATCGAATTTTTGACATGAATCCAATACTTTCTCTCTATATATATATTACATATATACATAGGTAAGAGAAAGTAATAATGGAATGAATTTCAAAGTTTATAATTGAGTTGGTATTATCCCAATGATATATTGAAATAAATACAATATTAAACAGGAGATAATTCCGTTGGTGCATTCCTCAGGGAATCTTTACTTGGCTTGGAAAGGTCTATTCAATTTTTTTTACTTTCTCTTACCTATGTATATATGTAATATATATATATAGAGAGAAAGTATTGGATTCATGTCAAAAATTCGATGTCGAGATTTTGATGGATCTTCACGTTTTGAGGTCCCCTGAATCCAAAAAACTGGTTTTCGCGACATGGTCTGTCTGTGTGTGTGTGTGTGTGTGTGTGGGTGTGTGTGTGTGTGTGTGTGTGTGTGTGTTCAATTTTAAGCATGAAGGAATTGAGCTAGGAGGTTGAAATTTTATATTTAAGTTAAATACCTCCCGTGACCGGAAAAATAAGCTTTTAATCAAAATCGGCCTAAGAGTACTAGTACTTTACTGATGTACTTTTTCAGTTTTTTTCGATTTTCTCAAAATTCGCTCTAACGATTTTGATTAAAATTCAAAAATCAATTATTTTTTAGATGCTCTTTCAAATGTATATTCTCGTTTTGCCCTCAAAATTGTTTGAAGCACACTTTACTCTTGTGCTTCATAGGAAAGATAGGAGAAATGGTTGCCATGGTAACAAAATATAAATATTTTCCCATACTTATAAATTTTACATCTGAATTCAAATATTCCCTACTGCCGGGAACTAAATACATGTTGACACAAAAAATCTGGTGTGACAAGCCCAGAACACAACTTTCGATTACCGAAGGTAAGAGAAAGTTGTGTGCTGTGCGCCAGTCACACCAGATTTTTTATTTTTATGTAAATCTTACTTCTTCGTCTTACATAAACTCATAGTCAAATTAGAACAAGAAATGACATTCATTTTTTAATTTTTATTTAAGGAACCTTCGTCAAATTGGTAGAAAATATGAGATTATAGTAAACAGACTTAAGAACAAAAATAAAAAGCAATTTTCTTACGGCTCTATTTAAAGAAGGATGTTTTTATTTGAATGGCCAAAGGTCCCAGCAGTGCGCTACGCGGCCAGGCCAACTGCGACGAGTTGCTTGTCCACCCGAAGGGCTCCAACCTACGCCGCAGACACCAAGACGTCGCCTACACAAAGTCCGACAGCTCCGCTTTCCACCCTCATCCAGGCAAGTCTCCAATCGCCTACAGGAACATCTCTCAAATCGATCCATTTCAATCAATTCAATAATTAAATAAAAGTTTTTATTCAAATAATTCGGTTATATAGGCCTACAGTATAATATTAGTACACTAGTTTGTTACACTAGTAGTATACTAAATTTGTTAAAAAATTATTATTATTTTTATTCCCCCTTTTTCGACTGCAGAGGCCATTAGGGTTTTAATTTTACATATATATTATTACATTTGTAATACCGATGGCTACCGGGGGACGTTCTACACGCTGATTTCCGGGGGTCACCAATCCCAGATTTCGCCGTGCTTGGCATTGCTTAACAGCAACGATTGTGGTGACTGTTGCTCTACTCCGTTGCCAGGCCCCCCGGCTAAAAAATTATTTAAATTTGAAAATTTAGCATTGAAACAGAGCAAAATCAAAATAAATAAACAAAAGCGTTGCGTTATTCCTTTGAATAGAGGGTGGGCAAAGTTGCTTAGTCGGACCCTTTATTTTTATTAATTTAATCTTCTCTAATTATTTAAACAAATTGAGCCGTAGAGAATATAATTCCTTGACCTTTGAATCGTTAACTTTTTTATATTTTTACAATCGATGAATTTTATATAATTTTTTTTTTTTTTTTTTTTTTTTTGTAAAAAATTAATCAAGAAAAAGAAAATAATCTAATTATGCATATTAAATTAATGCAATTTTATACGTTTGATATATAATATAATTAGAGTTTGTAGGTATTCAAAAACTTTTTAAAGCATACTTGTTAATTTTCAATCAAGGCGGTCGAGAGTGTGAGGCATGCGTTTGAAAGGAGGCTTGCTTTGGCAAAAGAGAAAAATTTATTTATTTATAAATTTTACCTGCCCCCCCCCCTCCCCCCGCACAGCTAATATCATAAATCCACTGCTATTTTCTTGAAGAAATCTCGCCTTTCCACTCTTTTATTAGCTACCTGTCTTTTATTTGTTACAATCCATGTAAATTAAGTATTTGATTCATTTAAAAATAGCCTATATTTCTATTTTATTACAATGAACAAGTCGGAAAGACTTAATTACAAAAAGTACTCTTCCCTAATCATGCCTTTATTTAACTGCACATTCAAAAGAGAGCCAAACACAGATTTATTTTCACTGTGTTGAAAGTTAATGTCCAATTACTTTAACATTTTAATTGAAGCCTTTATTTATTTGATTACTTTTAACAAATACGCTTTAGAAAACACTTTTTTGTTACTATTTAAATAGTAGAGGAGCCAGCTGGTGTCACCTATCTGAAAAACCCTGAAATAGTCGCCACATTAGTGCGACGAAAGCATCACCTGTCAGTAGTTGACTTGAAGTCAATCGGGAAAGTTTAAATGAAATAAAAATATAATAAAAAACTTAAAAAAATGTTTTTATTTAAATTGAACTAAAAAGAGAGAAATAATTTAATTGTTCTTGTTAAAATTGTTGAATATTTATGACTTAAAATAAAAGCGTGGGGCGCACATTGATAGCTTAAGGAATTGTATATACTTAGAGCCTCGGAATCACTTTGAAGCGCCCCACGCTTTTATTTTAAGTCATAAATATTCAACAATTTTAACAAGAACAATTAAATTATTTCTCTCGTTTTAGTTCAATTTAAATAAAAGCATTTTTTTAAAAAGTTTTTATTATATTTTTATTTTAAACTTTTTAGTCTTTTTACTTTCTCTTACCTATGTATATATGTAATATATATATAGAGAGAAAGTATTGGTTTCATGTCAAAAATTCGATGTCGAGATTTTGATGGATCTTCACGTTTTGAGGTCCCCTAAATCCAAAAAAGTGGTTTTCGCGACATGGTCTGTCTGTGGGTGGGTGGGTGGGTGTGTGGGTGGGTGTGTGTGTGTGTCTGTGTTCACTTTTAAGCATGAAGGAATTGAGCTATGAGGCTGAAATTTTATATATAAGTTAAACACCCCCCGGGACCGGAAAAATAAGCTTTTAATCAAAATCGGCCAAAGAGTACTAGTACTTTACTGATGTACTTTTTCAGTTTTTTTCGATTTTCTCAAAATTCGCTCTAACGATTTTGATTAAAATTCAAAAATCAATTATTTTTTAGATGCTCTTTCAAATGTATATTCTCGTTTTGCCCTCAAAATTGTTTGAAGACCACTTTACTCTTGCACTCCATAGAAAAGATAGGAGAAATGGTTGCCATGGTTACAAAATATAAATATTTTCCCATACTTATAAATTTTACATCTGAATTCAAATATTCCCTACTGCCGGGAACTAAATACATGTCGACACAAAAAATCTGGTGTGACAAGCACAGTACACAACTTTCGGTTACCGAAGGTAAGAGAAAGTTGTGTGCTGTGCGACAGTCACACCAGATTTTTTATTATAGAGTATTAAAAAAAGAAGGCAGGATGCGTGAAATAAAGTA
>JAKCPI010007163.1:0-19262 GCA_023213315.1 Euborellia annulipes | reverse complement strand
AAAGTAGTTTTAGCCTTACATGGTCGGTCTGTCTGTATGTGTTTCTGTGTGTCGGTTTGTGAACAATATATCTCAAGAACGAAAAGATTTAGGAGAAATTTTATATTTAAATTAGACACCCCCCTGGAACGTGACACAAAGCTTTTGAACAAAATCGGCCAAAGAATCAAACTAGTACTTCTAGTAACATAATAAAAATATTTTCCCATCTTGAATTCTAATATATATCGGCGGAAATTAAATATATGTCGACACGAAAATTCTGGTGTGAGAAGCACAGAACATAACTTTCGATTACCGAAGGTAAGAGAAAGTTTTGTGCTGTGCGACAGTCACACCAAATTTTTGTTATATATATATTATTATGCTTTTACCCTAATGTTGCGATAATTTATGCTTTCTATTTCTGTGAGCATTTCTACATTTGAAAAAAAAAAAGGTGTGAAAGATCTAATTTTGGGAATACTCAAATGGATAATATTAAATGATCGCACGCTCTCTTTTAGAATTAAATTAATTTTTTCACTCTCCACTTGATTATTATTATTACAACAAGGATATTTTATACAAAGAATTTTTTTTTTATTTTTTTTTTGATCATTTTAGTGAGATATGCTTAGTTAATTCCTCCCAGGGATGGATGTCGTCGTCTCTTTTCTCAATTGATAGTCTTTCGTCTTTTCTTATCTTGCCTTGTCATCCCACCCGTATCTTCTTTTCCACCGAAGGAAAAGTGTCGTAAACGAAGACAGATTGGAAGGGCGAAATGACGTCATTGATCTAGTAGGAAATGAGAATGTCATTCATTCGTTAGTCCAAGGGATTTAACTGACAATGTATACCAATTGGATTTCATACGCATTTTCTCTCTCCTTAAAAATAATCCTCAAAAATTTATTAGCTAATCTATCTGAGATGAGCAAATCAAAAAAAAGAGGAGGTTTTCTATTCAATAATCTAATAACGAGAAAAGAAAACTAAATTTTTAACCAAACGAAGGTTAGTGAGATAAAGTTAATGTAATCACATAAAGAAATTCACACCAGATTTTTTGAGAGTCGAGATATATTTAGTTTCCACCGATATATAGATGTAGGCCTACTAAAAATTCAACCATGGTAACCATTTCTCCTATCTTTCCTATGAAGAACAAGAGTAAAGTGGTCTTCAAAAGATTTCAATGGCAAAATGAAAATATACATTTTAAAGAGCATCTAAAAAATAATTGATTTTTGAATTTTAATCAAAATTGTTAGACAATGGATAGAGTAATTTGAGAATTTTCAGCACTTTTTTATTAGATTACAAAGCAATATTTCCAAATATTTCGGAGACCTATAGGCACTCCTTCTTTAGTATCTATATTAAAACAAAAGGGGACATTCGTGAGAAAGGGTGGTGGGTCATAATAATGTCCCCCCCCGCAAACCTTTATTTCGGGCCCCATTATTAGACCATACAAAAAATATTTTTAAAATACCGCATATCCCTGAACCCTGAGGGCCCAGGCCCTCTTAAAGAGAAATTTTCATTATTTTTTTTTTTTTATCTAAATTTTACGATTTTTATCGGAGCCCTGAGGAGATACAGTTTTTAGCCCGGCTCGGCCCGTGGGCCCCCCATGGTCTGGGGCGCCCCTGCATCGCGGGGTCTGCGGGGGCGTACGTTACGCCACTGCTATGGATAATTATCTTAGGAAAAAGAATAAAGATGCAAGGGTTGATACAAGGGGGAGGGGGTAATTACCCCCCTGAGATTTGAAAAAAAAAAAATACTTTTTTTCGAAAAAAATGTATTTTTAATGTAAAATTTTAAAAATTAATTCTTAAAAATTTGATTTGTATTTATATTCTGGCAAACAAGTACAGAATGCGCATTTAAATTACCGAAATTAAGAAAAAAAATGTGTGCTGTGCGACCAGTCACTCCTGATTACCCCCCCCCTTCCGAGAAACACCTCTGGATCCGCCACTGTAAAGATGTAAAATATTTGCATGGGTGCTGATGCCCGTTTTAACATCACTCGAGAAAGTTTGTAAATTATTAATTTTTAGTAATCAACCGAATATTCGGTTTCGGTTTCGGCTGAAAATCTTGTTTCGGTCGGATCCTAATTATTTTTCTTGCGTAAATAATTTTAATTTTATTTGTTATTATTATTTTTTTTTAATGAGTGAAAACAGTGTGGGAACGCCCTTACTACGCGTTCCCGCTCCACTACACCCATGTTCTTGAAATATTTTGTTCACAGGCTTTTTTGGATTCAGGGAACCTCAGAACGAGTATATCCATCAAAATCTCCACATCGAATTCAATACTTTCTCTCTCTATATATTAACATATATATATATAGAGGTAAGAGAAAGTAAAAACAAACATTTGCCATGACTTGAGCGGAAATTCTTTTTAATTTTTGAGATGAGAATACTTGAATTTTTTTCGCCCCCCCACCCCCTCTCTCTTCCAATTGAGTGTTGATTAGAAGATGATTACTTAATCGTCAATTTGTAATTACCGATGTTCGAGAGAGGAAGTAGGTTTAACTTTAAGGTGACCTCCTTTTCTCCTCTCTTGATTCGTTTCCTTCATTAGATAGTCGCTGTGGTTTGGTTTCCGCCTCGGCGTAGATTGGATTTAATCTCATCCCCCTTTTCTCTCTGCTTAATTATCGTTATATTAATGGGAAAGGAGAGAGAGAGAGAGAGAGAGAGAGAGTGAAAAAAAAACCCGCAACATTTACTTCTTCTTCTTCTCTCTCTAGATTAATTTTGATATTAATAAAGAAAGGATGATATTTTGTTTTTAAGGCTCTTAAAATATGGGGATTTAGGATCGAATTATAATATATACAAGGTTTTGGTAAATGTGTATAGCTGGGAATCGTAGAATATAATCAGAGGGCAGAGGGGCGTAGCTCGACTAGGGCGCCGTTTGTTTAACAAGGGAGTGCATAGCCTTCATGTCACCGATTTGAACGACATTTTTTTATGTGTAGTACTTAATGAAAAACAAATTCTGTTAAAGCGAGAGAACGCACTTCTCAACGGTTTGTCTAAAAAAAAATGTTAAAGATTTTGCCAGCATGTCTTAAGCCGTTGCTAATAATATCATATATATTAATAATATTATATATCAATATCAATATTTAGAAAAGTCGCGATGGGTTGATTGGTAGCGTTCATTCTTTGTAAACATGAAGTTCCGAGTTCGAATCTTGCCCTGTTTTTTTTTTTTTTTTTGTGTAATTTATTTATTTATTTATTTTTTTGTTAGAGATTATTTTTTAATATTAATAATACTTTTTAATTATTGGCTTTCAATTTTTAACATGTTGTTACATATATTTAAAGAAAATTCAAATGCTTTCTGTCAAAAATATAATACAGTATAAGGAAATATTTAATATTATGTAGTAGAAGGATAATAAAAAGAGAGAGCAGCTAGTTTTCTTTTCTTTTATTAAACCCTCATTGCTGACGTTTCGGTCCTGTTCAGCGTCCACGTCAGCAATGAGGGTTTAATAAAAGAAAAGAAAACTAACTGCTCTCTCTTTATTATCCTTGTACTACATCTACTACAGCTATAAAAAAACTTCCAATATTTAATATTATACGAGAAATATATTACTATAAATTGAACACATAAATAAATGTACAATAATATTTAATATTACACAAAAAAAAAAAAAAAATAGTTGCACAGGGTGAGATTCGAACTCGGGAGTTTCATGTTTACAAAGAGTGAAGGGGCTACCCATTGGCTTTTGTAAATGTTATTGTTAGCAAGGACTAAAGACATGCTGGCAAAATCTTTAACATTTTTTTTTTTTAGACGAACGGTTGAGTAGTGCGTTCTCTTAGCTTTAACAGAATTTGTTTTTCATTAAATACTACACATAAAAAGAAATTTCGTTCAAATCGGTGACATGAAGGGCTATGCACTCCTTGTAAGTTAGCAATATAATTTAAAAAGAAAACTATCAATGCTTTTGGACAATATATGGAAAGAATATGATAAAATCACCGTTCCTGGGCTCAGAGAATAGTTGAGGTAGAGAGGTCATACCATCCTTGTTAAGGTTTTGGCCAGGTTTTCCTTAACAGCTTAAGGCGAATGTCGGGATGGCTAATGCGACGTTTACTCCTGGTCTCGTGGCTTGCGTGAATTTTTTGATAATTGTTTTTTTTTTATTTCTTTCGATGGAAATGCATGGACATGTTGATTGTTAATGGGCATGCATTTCTATTTATTTATTTATTTTTTTATTTTTTTTTTTTTTCGTTTTGTTTTGTTTTGTTGTATTTGTTATTGTATTTAAATTTGTATTTGTGTTTGTTGGACCTAGCCACCGAGGACTGGTGCCTCTAAGCGGGTCGTAATAAATTTATTTATTTATTTATTTATTTATTTATTTATTTATATCTTGTTAGATATTTATTTGCGGGCAAGAGATTTGGACGATAAGGAGAAAAAAAAACCAGCTCTCACCTCTTCAATTTATTTGCAAATATTTCGGCTCCTATACAGGGACCATCTTCAGTGCATATCTGTGATAGGCATATATACTTTTATTGTGCAATTTTTTATTACATGTTTTTATTCGCATGAATTTTTTAAGAGAGATTGTTAATATTATAAAATATTGAAGAACAATTGAGCGTATGGGCTTGGTGCCTGGACGTTCTATGCCAGTGTATGATCTAATTAACAAGTTAATTAAAATACTAATAGTACTAATTAACTTGTTGATTAGATCATACACTGGCATAGAACGTCCAGGCGCCGCTCCCACGAAATTGAAAGATAACACTAGTCGACAAGGTTTTTTTCACAAGAGTCTGATTTGTGAACCTAGTGCATTTTTTAATTCCTGAATTCAGATATGTAGTTAGAATTTTTCCATCATGCACAGTTTTAGAGATATAGAGAAAAATAGATTTTAATAGAAAAAGTGCTCTAAAGCTGCTTTTATTTAGAATGTTTAAATTATTTTTAACGCCACCCCCCGTAAAAATATG
This sequence comes from Euborellia annulipes, assembly GCA_023213315.1. NCBI lineage: Eukaryota > Metazoa > Arthropoda > Insecta > Dermaptera > Anisolabididae > Euborellia > Euborellia annulipes. Next base: position 14,244 of record JAKCPI010007163.1, on the reverse strand, counting down.
CAGATAGTTAGAATACATATAAATTTTAAGTTTCATCCCAATCGGAGGTCATTTAGACGTGCCCCAAACGACTAAAAGTTTAGAAAAATAGAAATTTTCAAGATTTTTTTGCTTTGGTCACCCCTAATACAATTTTAGATATCCCTGAATGCAAAAATCATATATTTACGATATTCTATAGTTCATTAGCTTTCTAAAAATTACTCATTGGTATAAATCTGTTAATTATTAACGAAATTATGAACAAAAACGTCAGCAAAGAAAAAACACAAAAGTACACTCACTGGTCGAAAAAAATGGACTTCAATTGAATTAAAAAGTGAATTCCTATCCACGAGAAGTTAATGTAACTTCTCTGAGCATCGAGTCACGGGCACCAACTTTATTAAATATTATTTTAAAAAAAAAAAATATTTTTAGAATCTCATATCTTTATTTTGTGAAAGAAAAAAAGTTCATTTTTGTCGACTAGTCTAATCGCAGAATCAGAGGCGTACCGAGACAGTTGGGGGCCTGGGGCGTCACTAGAAGAGGGGAGGGCGGGATACAAGAGTTCAAAGTGAAAAAAAAAATTTTGCGGAAAATCTTTTTCCCGTTGCCCCAGGTCTTCTCAAAGACAAATATTTGGGGTCCTATGCGGACTCGAGGCCTGTGTCTCCGAGAATGTTGGGAAGGGGACAACCATCACAATTTAACCTAAGGCTTATGTTTGTAAATGGGATTAGCAGAATGATGTAGTGTGTTGGTTAGTGCGTTAATCATATTATACCAATTTGGAGAGGAGAAGACAGATTGAGATCCTCCCCGAAGGTAATCGAAACAGAAAAGAGTCAGCGGAGAAATCATTTAATTAGCCCTATATTGCGTATCTATATATATAATTCGCTAATGTCCGTCCGTCTGTAACGCTCTATTTAGGCAACTTCCCGTTGGAATTTTGAAATGAAATTTTTTATGCTTGAAGAGGACCTTCTAGGGATTACAGGAAAAGTATTTTATTCCGAAATTCCTATAACTTTTTGAGTTATTAATTGTTAAAGTTACAATTTCTCCCATATGAAATGTCTAGAGAAATATTTATGTATTCTTTTCATTTGTGTATTCCATGAATGTAAACAAATTCTCAAGAGTTGAAATGGAATAATAATCATTTTCATTTCATAATTAAGAAAAAGCGAGGCCTGAGCCAGCTGAGGGGGGTCCAGGGGGCCAAGCCCTTCAACTAGGCGCGAAGCCCGCCGAAGGCTGGCGACGCGGCTAGTACCCTTATAATTCTGGAAGATTCCATTAGAGAATGACAGAGAGACGGACATTCAGCAATTACAAACAACCCCTCGGGTTTGGTTTAGTTGATAGCTCGTCTGCCAAGGGTCAAGGGTTCGGATCCCAGGAAGACCGATGGTTTTATTTAAGCCATTTGAATACCAAATGAAGGCCTGGACCCCCAATGGAATTATTGACAAATAACGACTATCGTTTAAAGCAGGGTGGGCAAATACTTTTAAGCGCGGATTATGTATCTTTTATAAAAGCATAAAAATATATAAATATAGGCTATTAGGGGATCTTCTGTTAGACTAGCCTGCCATCTATTGCAAGAATGCTGAACTAATTTGACAGTTGATTTTTAAATAAATCATCTAAGCTTATTTTAGAAATTTCTTAATTAATATGTGATTAATAATAACAATAAATTCATTTTTAAATTAAAAAAAAAATTAAAGATTATTAGGACAGATTGTTTTTTTGTATTTGCTTGATAACAAAAAAATTAATTACGTTAATTTTTTAATAAGTCATTAAAAAAAATTATAGCTCGATGTCCCAATAATCTCTTATGAATTTAATTCATTAAAAAAAACCGCATTGAAAAATTTCTTATAAAAGTCTAGTTTTTTTTTTTTTTTTAAAGTACGTTTAGACATCGCTCCTGAACCCCTTAAAGCATTTGGACAAAGAAATTTTTGCCGAAAAGACTGTGTGTATGTGTGTGTGAATGGGAAAAAAAGTCTGAGCGTTTAAACCCCACGCAATGTCTTTTTAACAATATTGAAATTTTTTTTTTTTTTCATTCCGTGTTAATAAATACCAAATTCTCACATTCCCTATTTCATTTCTCTTTTGTCTCTTTTATTTTCGATTCTCTCTTTTTTTTTTTTTTTTTTATTTATACATTTTATAACATTTTGAAACATAAAATAACTAAACCAAGCTTATTTATTTATTTGGTGTTGTTGTTGTTGTTGAGCATTTAGTTAAACAAATTTGCATTTTGTTATTTTTGTAAATGAATTTTTTTTTTTTTATAATTTATACACCGAATGAAAAAATTCCAATCAAATAAAATTTGATATTTTTTTTTATTTGCTTTTAGTTCAATATTTAATTTTAGTCAGCGATACGTTGAAAAGATTGTGGCGGGGAACCACGAATCGCTAGCAGCGCGCGCCGTGGCCAAACAAGGAACTTTCGGAGGAACAAGTGTCACTAATTACTAGTAAAATTTTTCAATGTAGTTTTTTTTTTTTTTAATTAAATTCATAAGGGATTATTGGGACATCGAGCTATAATTGTTTTAATGACTTATTAAAAAATTATCGTAATTAATTTTTTTGTTATCAAGCAAATACAAAAAAAAAAACAATCTGTCCCAATAATCTTTAATTTTTTTTAAATTTAAAAATGAATTTATTGTTATTATTAATCACATATTAATTAAGAAATTTTTAAAATAAGCTTAGATGATTTATTTAAAAATCAACTGTCAAATTAGTTCAGCATTCTTGCAATAGATGGCAGGCTAATCTAACAGCTGATCCTCTTTTAGCCTATACCTGGCCTATATTTATATATTTTTATGCTTTTATAAAAGATACATAATATATAATAACATTTATAAAGTATTTATTGTTGAAAGATTAATGAAAATCAACCAAATGCATTAAATATTATTAGCTACCATTCTGACATCTCTTCGCAAATTTTTGAATTACTTGATTTTTTTGGGCATACATTTTAAACACACAACGCCATCTTATCGGGAAAAACATGCGTAACACCTTCGCTCCCGTTCCCCCTTAACGTTTCTTTTCAGTGTTATTATAATCAAAAGTCGAGAAGCTTGCTTACCTTAGAAGATAAATGGCTTTGAGAAACAGACGAAAGAAGGAGGATAAGGAAATTTTTTCACACGGAGAGACCGCAATCAGGATCCACGATATTCCCTGAAAAAAGAAAATAAGTTATAAAGGTACTTATAATAGATAATACAAAGTGAGTTTTTATTTTATTAATTGAAGAAAGATGATATCTGCGGAGGAGTTGAAAGAGAATCTTTCCTTTGGCAAGGTGAGGTATTTGATTTTTTGTCGGAGTTAATTTTTGTTATTTTTCAGATCATTAAAATGGATTGTCCGGTCGACAAAAATAAGCATTTTTGACACCTTCTTCTTTTTGCAATTAATCCAGGCGCAGAAGCTGCCCCAGAGGTTTGTGAAGTGTATGGAAAAGGTGCAATGCCTGAACGAACTGCAAGAAATTGGTTTATCAAAATTCGACCTCAAACATGCTATTCATCCGGACTAAGTGAGTTTGATGAAGAGAGTTTGAATCAACTTCTGCACGAAGACGGGCGACAAAACACCCTAGAATTTCTAATATTTCCTTTTTTTTTTATTTAAATCCTTCCCTCCCTTATTTGGGGGTTTGGGATACAGACTATTATATTTCATTTACAGTTTCTGTACATTTTTAAATTAAATACATAATAGAGCAAATAAATAAATTTCATAGCATTTTTTTTGTATAGTCTCTCTCTTAAAGGATCCTCCACAGTTGGTACCATTTTTCATCCAGGCCTTTCGCAATATCTCTTGCCCATCTTTCTTCAACCTGTCCATTCCTCATTCTTCTTTTTCTTCTCTCCATTTCTTCCATTCATCCGTCATTTCTTCTTCCATCATCTCGCACGTCATCAAGTGTACCAGAGTTTCTTGGCTGAGTCCACAGGGAATGCATTTCATAATTCCTCAAGTCATTACCAGTACGTATTCTTACCCATGTCTTCTTGTCTTTCCCTCTTATGCGTCTGTCTATCAAATAGTCTTCTGTCACCAAGTTATTTTTTATTTGTCTATATAACGGGTTATAAGTCGAGTTTTCTATCCTTCTCCAAGTTCCTTTGTCCCAATTAGTCTAGTCTTAAATTCTTCCTCTAAGCAGTTCACTGTATTATCTGTCTAGAGATCATTCAGTATGTGTCCTACATCCATCTTGTCAGTTCTCCGTTCTTCCCTCTCCCTTTTAATTCCTTTAGGTAGATTTCAGGCCTTCTCTCTTCCCCCAGATTCTAAGTATCATTTTGAGCTTCTTTTCAATTATTTTATTCTTCCAATTCCATCTTCCCATTTCCATTTTCCAGATGTAAGTTGGGGTATTCTTCTGTACACCCAATATCCACTTCATGAATGTGTTATGCACAACTACAATCTTCTCCTCTTCCCTATTTTCCCAAACTTCAACCCCCTTGTAGAATAGATTATGTAACTAAAGAGTCGAATACTCTGATTGTATGCTTCATCCCCCTTGACCCGACTTCGTTTGATTGTTTCCCCATAGTTCGCTTATCAATCTTTTTCCCTTTCCTATTTGAGTGTCCCTCTGTTCTTTGTAAGAGTAGTTTTTGTCAAACCAAATCTCCAAATACTTATATTTCTTTGTCTTTCCAATTCCAAATTTCTCTTTTTCTTAGCAGATTTTCCTTTTTGGAAGATATTTATCTTACTTTTATTTATGTTAAGCTCCAGGTCATTATTCTTGCTAAATTTTTCCAAGCTTTTCAGTGAGTCCCTCATGTCTGCGCTATCATACGCCAGGAGAACTACGTCGTCCGCATATTTCAAAGCATGAATCTTCAATCCTCCAATGACAGTACCTCCTTCGTTTCTCTTTATCATATTCTTATCTAGATCGTCAATATCTTAAATAACACATAACATAACTTTAAATTACCGAAGCTAAGAGAAAGTTGTGTGCTGTGCAGCTGCCAACCACACCAGTTTTTTAGATATTTGACATGTCGAATTTAATGAGTAACAGAAAAGTCAGTTTGATCAAAATCAAACTCTCCCCCCTCCCTTCTACAATCTGCAAATCCCAATTGCGCCACTCTTCTTATTCTAACAGATATTGTATTCGATAAAATTTCCTCCACCTTCGACTATGACACAATATGGAAAAGAAAATTCAGTTTTAAAAAAAATAATTAAAACTTTTGGTCGTGATTTCACCCACACACCCGTCTTCTTCTCTTTAGTTTAATTAACTCTCTCTCTCTCTCTTGTTTTTTTTTTGTTTTTTTTATTTGCAAATTTGAACACACTACTATTCTTGTTGTTGTTAACAGAAAATGAACCAATTTAAAGTTAGCCATTATTCCCCCCACAATGGTTGGTGGTGGTTGTGGTTGTTCCCTTTGGAGGGGGGGGGGGGCGGTTGTTCTTTTTATCCTATTAGATTCACAGGGTGCGGTGTTGAAGCGTTGATGATGTCATCAAGAAGATTAAAAATATATATATTTATAAAAAAAAGTACATAAAAGAAAAGTGAAGTTTAATTGTTTGCTAATCTGAGTTCAAAAACCGCATACACACATAAAAAAAAACTGGTGTGACTGGCGCACAGCACACAACTTTCTCTTAGCGAAGGTCTGGTCACACCAGATTTTTTGTATCGAGATATATTTGGTTGCTCTTAGCACTTTAGTTCCAAACTTGACCACGCGATGATTCATGGCGATGAGCTACGAATGCTTCCACATCAGTAAAGTGTACTTAAAACGATTTCCACGAAAAATTTCACTGATATACTTTTTAAAGAGAATCTAAAAAATAGTTGTTGTGAATTTAAAAAAAAAAATCGTTGGAGCGAATTTTGAGAAAATCAAAAAAAAACTGAAAAAGTACATCAGTAAAGTGCTAGTACTTTTTGGCCGATTTTGTTCAAAAGCTTATTTTCATCCCTTGGGAGGGGGCCTAACTTAAATATAAAATTTCAACCTTGTAGCTCTCTTAGTTCATGAGATATTTTGTTCACAGACAGACACACAGACAGACCATGTCGCGAAAACCACTTTTTTGGATTCAGGAGAACTCAAAACGTGTATATCCATTAAAATCTCGACATCGAATTTTTGACATGAATTTATCTATATATTAATTAACATATATAGAGGTAAGAGAAAGTAAAAATGTTTAAATACATAATAAATCTTATATTATAAATAAATTCTGTGCCAATTAGGATTCTGATTGGTTAGGAGTTACAGAAGTGGGGCGGGAGCGGAAAATTTAAAATTTCAGGGAGGGGGAAATTTGAAATTTCTAAACAGTCAGTATGAATAAATTTGATGCATTTGCTCACCGAAGGGGAGCAAGAGGTCAAGGGGCGTAGCCCGCCGAAGGCAAACTTTACCTCTGGTATTTAATATCTCTTAAGCACGAGTTATAGAGTTTTTAAAAAGTCGAAAATCGACTTTTCTATCCATTTATTTATTCAGGGGTGGGCAAATACTTTTAAGCGCGGGCCAAAATGAAATTTTCAAAATGTCTCCCGGGCCGCAGGACTATACCGCGTACGCTTTCCACACCCGAATGTTTTGGGTGGAGTTTTTCCCTGCCCCCAAGAAGTTTTTTAGGCAAAAACACTCTAAGTATCATTTTAGAGCATTTGGACAAAGAAATTTGACAGTTAATAATAGATAATAGTAATAATAAATTGTCTTACTTGGGTGTACATGCGAACAATTTTTGCCCAGTAAAATATGTCACGTAATTTTAAGAGAAATATGATCCATTATATTAAATTAATGGTCATTAAATAAATCAGTTAATGAAAGATTATAATCGAACAGACCTAGTATGTTGCGTACATAAAAGTAGTGATATGGTTACGGCTCTTCGAAATTATAATACTCTATTATTTATATATTTGGTTATTTATACTGTTGATTTCAACAAAATCGCATAAAAGGGATTTTTCAACGGGCCGGATAAAGTAAGCAAAAGGGGCCGGATCCGGCCCGCGGGCCGGCTTTTGCCCACCCCTGATTTATTTCATGAATTCAGGAGATGATTTATTATTTATTTCATCTTTAAGATAGGAATCACTCTCTTATATATATATATATATATATATATATATATATATATATATATATATATATATATATATATAGTCTTGAAGGTTTCCGCGACCGGATGTATGCGAAGACAAGTTTTCTCGGGTTAAGTCGCGTGGGGTGCTGAGATTTACTCGACGTTTCGGCTCTCCTTTTGGAGCCATTTTCAAGAGAGAAGGAAGTTAGGAGGTAATGGTGGGGAGGGGGGTTGTTTACGGGGTCGCAGTCTTCCTGGTCCCCAGGTCAATTTGGTGGATGACTCAGAGGCGTGGATTGGTCTCTGAGAACTGGAGGAAGGTTGGGTGTGTGTAATTGTGTTCGGTTTAGGTTGACTACGGGGCCTCAATCTGCCTACTCCCCAAGTCGGTGTGTTGGTGGTGTGTTTGGTGGATGCCTCAGAGGTCTGGGTTTGTCTCTGAGGAATGGACAGTGGTTGGTTCTGTGTAATCGGGTTTGTGTTTGGTTTGGGTTGACTTTGGGGGCCTCAATCTGCCTACTCCCCAAGTCGGGGTGTTAGCTCTTGGTTCCCGGGGGTCTCAACCTGCCTACTCCCCAGGCCGAGAGTAACTGAAAATGGCTCCAAAGGAGAGCCGAAACGTCGAGTAAATCTCAGCACCCCACGCGACTTAACCCGAAGAAAACTTGTCTTCGCATATATATATATATATATTTATTATTTTTTTAGGCATTATGGTTATACAGTAACCCCATCAGATTTGTTTCTCTATTGTTCTAAACACAAAAAAAAGTTAATTAGTCAAAAAAATTAAGATTCAAGTGAACACATTTATTTTTATCATTCCCTAAAGAACTTGTTGGTTGGTTGGATGTTGACGGCATTAAAAAAAAAAAAAAAAAAAAAAAAAAAAAAAAAAAAAAAAAAGAGTTTGTAATCTGACCTCTACGGTGTCCACTTGGGAATTCTCTCTCTCTCCTCCTCTAAACGTAGCGATATTCTTGTCTTTTTTGTTGTTTGTTTTTTTCTGACCTTTGTTGGGTATAAAATAAACAAAAATCAGCAAACAAAATATACTCTAGATGAAAGTTTATTAATTTGCTGTTGTTTTTTTTGTTTCAATTAAAAAAAAAAAAAACTTGTTTAATTTTCAGGGAGGCTGAGGGGAGAAGAAGGAGAAAGTAGTTAAATCATAGAGGTAAATTTACGTTGAAATATATTATAATTAAGCAATAGGGGAACTTGCCCAGACAATGAGATTTATATTGTATTTAGCGGCGAGTCTCAAAAAAAAACCGTTAATAGCCTATTCAGAAGCTGGTTACTCTAGGCGCCAGGAGATGGCGGGCCATGGCGTTAGTTCTGCCCATAGAGAAAAAAGCATTTTAGTCCATTTCATTTGAAAGTTTCCATGCAAATTAATCAAAGGCAAAAAATTAATTATTCTTTAACCCAATTATTACTAATTTAATTTAATTCTGTCTATATCTTATATCTATAAGATATAGACAGAATTTTTTTTTAAATATCTTTTATTTAATGTCATTAATCTAAATTTTTTTTTTTTTTTTTCGGAAAAATCAAAAAAAAGATCTTCTATATGCTGTAGAAATTTTAAATTGTTGGAAAATTACTGAATTTTCTTCTTCATCGATGGAAACTCCCATAAGATCATCCCAGATGAAATCTGTTCCCCTCTGCAACCTTGGAAAGGAAGAAGATCTAAGTCACATTTTACTGGAAGGTCCATTGGGAATAAGAGTGCGGTTCCTGAGGGGTGCCCAATGTACGAGTGCGGTTCCTGGGGCGTAGGGACTTGGTGTCTATGCTTTGGCCACATACCATGAGGGATCTGAGTGATCTATGCCATTTTGTTGTGATCGTTCATTTTGTATGAATAAATGAATAATGTATCTAGAATATGTAACCTGGAATCTTTTCCATTTTCTCTACTTGTTTTGTTTTGGTTTTTTTTTTTTTTTTTTTTTTATTTTTAATTTTGTTCTTGTAGAAAAATTGTAATCAACAAAATGTATCTCTGAACCCCTGCTATTAGCTACGGCTATTAAAAGCAGTACAATAAATAAATAAATAAAATTATTGAATTTTCATCCAAAAATTCCTTTAACTTTTTGAGTTTTTAATCCCTAAAGCTCCGATTTTTCCCATAGAAAATGTATAGAGAAATATTTCTCTATTCTTTGCATTAACGAAGGTAAACAAATCCTCAAGTAGGCACTGGATTGGAATAGTGCTACAGCTATAACAATATCTTCAATTGCTATTAATTATATTAATTTTCAATCATTTTTATATGAGTTATGATGTCTTTATTAAGTTACTAACTTCACAAAAAAAACTTATGATACCTTAGTTAACTAATTATATGTAAAAACACCATTTTTTTTTTTTAACTCAAAGGTTAAACGTGTTCTTGATTACTATATCGATGATTTGCTATCTGTCGGCCGCTCGTTGTGAAGTAACCGGCCCGTCTAGAAGCGAATTTTTTATTTAAAATTTCTTCCCAATTCCATCCATATTTCAAAAAAGATTAATAGAATAGAATAATATCAACTCAATCAATCTTAAAGGATTTTTTTTATATATTCTTTGAACCTGAATAGTTCTCGTATAATATTCAATGTTCGCCTGGTTGCCTGGCTATCTATTGTGGCTTTAACTTCTATCCCCAAAGATAAACTGTCTGCAAAAGGGAGAGGGTTAATAGAGAGAGAGAGAGAGAGAAGCAAAGCTGTAGGGAGAGAGAGAGATGCTATATATATTCCTTTGGACGGCTATTTTATGGAGATTTTCAACTCAAAAGTGGAGAGGAGGGGGGGGTGAAAATTGAATTAACTATTCGAATTATTTCGTTTTAAGCGGCAACCAAATGGAATTAAGTGAAAACAGAGATAAATGGGGAGGAGAGAAGAAGAGGCTGGCTAATTTATTCAAAATGGCTTGCAAATGTCATTCAAAATTAATTTCAAAAAACGATATCGTTTTTAAATTTCTCTTAACAATATACATGTTATATATAGAGAGAGAGATGGTTGGCATTCATGATTTTGATGGAAATACACGTTTTGTGATCGCAAAATGGTATATTTGTGTTCGAAATAAAACATGGAGGAAATGAGCTACAAGGTTGAAATTTTATATTTAACTTAGCCCCTAAAAATGAGATTTTAAATAAAATCGGCCAAAGAATAATAGAAGAATTAAATTCACAAGGTTTTCTGTTTCATTAATTTGATATTAACACTTTATACGTATTTCGACACCTTATGTGTCATCTTCAGAAGCGAATTACATACATACTGACTGAGTCACACATATGGTGTCGAAATACGTATAAAGTGTTAATATATTATTGAAATAGAAAACCTTGTGAATTTAATTCTCCTATTAAAGCATAATGTTTCAACTAGAGCCAACGGTTACCAGTTTAAAATTAATCAAAGAATAATAATACTTTACTGATTTACTTTTTCAGTTTTTTTTGATTTTCTCAAAATTCACCCAACGATTTTTTTTTAAATTCAAAAATCAATTATTTTTTAGATTCTCTTTAAAATGTATATTCTCATTTTGCCATTGAAGTCTTGTGAAGACAACTTTACTCTTGTATTTCATAGGGAAGATAGGAGAAATGGTTGCCATGGTAACAAAATATAAATATTTTCACATACTTATAAATTTTACATCTTGAAATTCGAATGTATCGTACTGTCGGAAACTAAATACATGTCGACACGAAAAATCTGGAGTGACAAGCACATAACACAACTTTTGGTTACCGAAGGAAAGAGAAAGTTGTGTGCTGTACGACCAGTCACGCCAGATTTTTATTTTACTTCTCTACCGCCAGATAGAACGACAACAAATAAGCTAGACGAGATTTTTGATGGCCTTAATTCGGTCAGCAAGCAGCATTAATCAAGAACGCCTAGCATGGCGGATGTATACCAAGAGCAAAGCTGATTTGTTGGTTGCCGAGCTTTAAGGCGTTTTTTTTTGTCTTTGTTAACGTTTCTGGTTCCTTATTATTTGCGATCCAACAAACTCAGAAACATCCGATACGATTTTGAAAAAGAAATGCTGGTCCGATCTTCAAATCCAGATCCCCGAAATCGGAACCGTACTTGATTTTTAGGGGTTTGGATGAATCAACAGGTTATACGTTTAGAAAAAGTAAAAATCTGGTGTGACTGTCGCACAGCACACAACTTTCTCTTACCTTCGGTAATCGAAAGTTGTGTACTGTGCTTGTCACACCAGATTTTTTGTGTGCGACATGTATTTAGTTCCCGGCAGTAGGGAATATTTGAATTCAGATGTAAAATTTATAAGTATGGGAAAATATTTATATTTTGTTACCATGGCAACCATTTCTCCTATCTTTCCTATGAAGCACAAGAGTAAAGTGTGCTTCAAACAATTTTGAGGGGCAAAACGAGAATATACAGTTGAAAGAGCATCTAAAAAATAATTGATTTTTGAATTTTAATCAAAATCGTTAGAGCGAATTTTGAGAAAATCGAAAAAAACTGAAAAAGTACATCAGTAAAGTACTAGTACTCTTTGGCCGATTTTGATTAAAAGCTTATTTTTTCCGGGTCCCGGGGGTGTTTAACTTATATATAAAATTTCAGCCTCATAGCCAATTCCTTCATGCTTAAAAGTGAACACAGACACACACACCCACCCACCCACACACCCACCCACCCACACACCCACCCACCCACCCACCCACCCACAGACAGACCATGTCGCGAAAACCACTTTTTTGGATTCAGGGGACCTCAAAACGTGAAGATCCATCAAAATCTCGACATCGAATTTTTGACATGAAACCAATACTTTCTCTCTATATATATATATTACATATATACATAGGTAAGAGAAAGTAAAAAGAAATTTTAGAGGATTGGCAATCTGCGCTCTAGTCACAAACGAACGAACATTGTCTGTATGTCTGTCCTCACCCAATTTTCTTCCCCAAAGAACAAAGAGAGACAAAAAACAGAAGCCATTATAATACCGAAATTTTAACACAATAGGATTCTTTCGTATAGTTAATTAAACATCATATTGCAAAAAAAAAAAAAAAAAAAAAAAAAAAAAAACGGATTTTGATCCTGCTCCGAATATTCTGAATTTAAATCCAAAAGGATCCCGATCCTCCCCATTCCTGTATGACACAATCTATTTACGTTTTTAGATCCAATAGACCAGGGGTGGTCACACTTGGTGATACTTCGAGCCGTATTGAAAAATCGTAAAGTTTTAAGAGCCAAATCGGAAAAAAATTCGCCCCTGCCGAAAATTTTGTTCTTGTGGAACCAAAGTTTTCCGCCCAGAAAATAATTTTTCCCGCACTGCGAAGAATTTTGTTTTTGTGGAACCAAACATATGCAATTTTTTAATTGAGCCGCAATAAACCTTCGCAAAAGAGCCGCATGTGGTCCCCGCACAGTGGGGCAAATGCGGAAATAAATCAAAAATCAGCTTCTGGAGTTAAAATGTTATTCGTATCAGGAATGAAAGTACGAAGTCAGAAAATGCAGCCAGAATTTTTTCTTTAAAAATATATTTCAACAGCTAGCTGACGTTTCGGCTTTGGTCAAAGCCATCCTCGGAACTATAAACAATGAAACGAAACATTTCTTTTTACAATTATTGCTTAACAACTCATTTTTTTAAAAAACTTTTTTTTCCTCCTAGAATGAAAATCATACCTGCTGTTGGTCTTCCTATACATATATTTTGAATTGTAATCCGGTATTAAAATTAATTTAGGATATAACATCAGGGAAAAAAGTTTTCTGGTTCAAGATCAACTTTTTTCCTTCTTTCTATCACCAATACAATATATTTATTTTTTTTTGTGCCTAATGTGATAATTGACTCAGGGCAGTACAATTTCATCTAATGTATTTTTAGATTTGTAGTTAGTCTCTTTATACAAATGAATTTTAATCCCGGATTTATTAAACATGTTTCTTATTTTTTTGCGCTAGGTGGCATAGCAGGCTTATTTTGTTACACTTTTTAAAACACCTCTATATAAAAGCAAGGTGGTATTATAATAACCTTTTTAAAATTCACCGTCCTGTTTAGGTAGATATGGATGGATTCCAAAATAAGCCTTTTAAACAGATTTTCCCTCTGTCTGGGAAGTATTTCGACGGACTCCAAAATCGAAGACATGATTTAGCTCAGTCGCATGCCGAACAGAGCAACAGTATCTTTTTATTTTTAACATTGCTCTTGTGTTGTGAAATTCTTTTTAGAAGATAATTACATAATGTCTTCTGCCCAACATACGACAGCTCACAGTCCTTACAATTTATTTTATAAATCACATTTGATTTCGCAAGTAACAAGGGAGTTGGAGTCTTGTTGCTGTACAAGAAGGACAATGTATTGGCTGGTCTAAAAGCGATTCTTAGTCCATCATTCAACCGGCATAGATATTTTTTTATATCTTCAGACAGGCTCGGAATATATGTCAAGCTTTTATAGACAATTTTATTAACATTAGTTACAGGCATTATTTTGTTATTATTAGTCAGGTTGGAAGGATTCACATTCATCTTTTTCGACATGTAAATATTGATTATTTTACAAATAAAATATCTAGGATAGCTGTTATCCATTAGCAGTCTTTTGATTTTATTTATACACTCCTGATGGAATTCGGGGTCGGACAATCTAATTGCTCGGTCAATCAAGTTAAAAATAAGATTTCTCTTATGAATCAATGGATGGCATGAATAATAATTCAACACCCTGTCCGGTGAATGTCAATTTTTTGCTATTATTGAAATGATATTTAATAATAACTATTTCCTATTCGAAGACCGTATCTATAAACAGGTCTTTGGGATCCAGATGGGAAGTAGCTTGGGACCAATTTTGGGGAACTTAGTCGTTGACTCTTTACTGGAGAATTGCTATGGCAAACTAAGCTACAAACCCCTTTCCTTGTGAAATATATGGATGATCTTTTAACAGCTCTCCCAGAAACAGAAATAAATAACACCCTAAATATTCTAAATAGTTATCATGCGAGTTAAAATTTACACTAGAAATGGAAATTGAA